>JASDQU011104245.1:0-30107 GCA_032191745.1 Picea mariana | reverse complement strand
CGTTAAAATTTTAATTGGATTTGGTTTTGATTCTATTAAATCATGATATGGATTTCATTGTTTTAATGGAATGTTCTATTGCAAGCTGTTTGCATTTACATTTTGGAACATGATCTATGCTGGGATTTGAATTGGTTATGATACACCTAAATGATGGTTGTCTGTTACAATTTTATTTACATATGACTTTGACCTACCCGGATACGATTTGGATTATGTTTAAAAAAGTGTTTTGTTTTATATTTACCAAATCGTGAATTGATACAAATCGTAACAGTCATGTGAAGCCCAGTCAGTCAATTCGTTGTGGCTCGTTGATTAAATCGACCCTGTTCTTCTGAATTGGAATAACAATGGATATTCAGTTACTAATGGATTTGTAAATCAGAAATGATCATGCCCAGGATGATGAATTTGTCTATAATTGACTCAGACCCGATTTTATTTGATTGTTGCCCAGCTTACGGTTGTCAATGCTGTTGGATCTTGACTATGTTATACCCAACAATCAAAATCCATGGCGATTTTTGGTCAATACTGTTACGCATGTTTCATTTTGAGTATATCGTAACAACCTTCCCATATTTGATTACAACAGAATGAATTTTATGTATAATCTCTACAGCCTACCTATCTTTACTCTGGATTGAAACGACATGAAATTTATGTAATTTGCTACAGCTGTAACATATATGTTGTGTTCAACGATATCGATTATAGTTATGTTATGGCATATCTTGTATACGATTATGTTTGGTTGTGGTTGTATGGATTACGATTAGATCGTATCTCATATCACTTGATTCACTGCTTAATTTCGTTTGATACGAAACAGGCTTGTAAAAGTTTGACCATGTTTTATGGTAACTGAAAACAGAGCATTCGTTACTCTGTTTAGATTGCATTCATTTTTGATATTGTTTAATGTGAATGATAATTTCACCTGAATTATTAGTAATTCGTTTTTTAGGATTATCAAAAGATGATTGGATTTGATTTTATTTGATTGTTATTTGATCCTGTTTGCTATTTTTGACTAGCTACATAATCACATGATTCTGTAGCTAAGTCTGTGGAGTCAATTTTTTATTGTTTTCTTAATGAAATGTCTTTCTAACTTAATATTTGTGCTCTATTGCAGGTAAATTCGAATTGGCAATAGATATCATGAGCATTTAGGGGATGTTTTACAGATTCCACTTGCATTGTATTTTCTTAGTTTAGGTGATTTTGGGATATCTCCCAGGATATGTAAAACTATCTGATATTATCCACAAGGAAGTTTTACCTTGTGAAGAGACCTATATATACTTATGATTTTTGTAATAATGTTCATCCTCAGTTGTGGGAGAACAAGGATATCGAGTTATAATACTGACTGGAGCAGAATTTGATGTTTTGTCATAGATTTTTCTTTTCAATATATCAATGTTTTGTTTTATGTTGTGTATATCAGTTTGTTTATGGTTTATGATTACTTTAGCTATCTAAATCAAATACAAATGATATAATTTTATTTCTGTTATCCATATCTTGGCTCTTCCAAATCAATAAAAGACATAACAATTGTTAATTCATTTTGTGAATGATAGTTTTATCTTCTTCATGAATTGAATTGTTATATAGAAGTTTGTTGCATAATAGGTTTCCCTTATTGCAGGAATTTGTAATCATAAGATTGTTATGATTTTCTTTTATGTTTTGTTTGTCCTGTAAAACACTTCAAGGAGTAGCATAGCTGATCATTTACGAGAAGCATACGGACTAACTGGTGTGAGTTTCTCTCCTCCAACCAACTCATAAGTCATCTTACACAAGGCAGACTTGGAGCGTTTCTAGGTCAATTAGTCTTTTATTTACTGTTTTTATTAAGTAGTTTAATTTAGATAGAAGTTTAATTAGATTTATATTAGATTGTTTAATTTCAGTGAATATGTTAGATCATTTAATTTCAATAGTTTTTATTTCTTTTTCATAAAACATAAAAATCAAAAAGAAATCCTTGGCTGTCTTAAGGTAGCGAATACATGAGTTTTGCAGGTTTTAAATAAATCTGTAGGTTGTTGATAGTGTAGATTTGTGAATAAGAAATATCATAACTGATAATTAGGTAGCTGATTTGAATTATTATAGTAGTAGTTAGTCAATTGTATATGATAGTTAGAATAGTTTTATTTAGTTTTAATTTAATTTAGTAATTTGTTTTAATTAGGTTAGTATATTAGTTAGTTAGTTTACTTTGTTTTATTAGTTGTAATTAGTTTAGTTTCTTTTAGTTTGTTTAGATAGTTTAATTTGTTTCTTAGTTTAGTTAGATTAATTAGTTCAGATCAGTTTTTCTCTTTGGTTTTCTTAGGAGACCTTAGAGCGGACAACAGAGCCGTTAAAATCATCAGGGTGGTCCATTCCAAATGGCTTGGGTTATTTAGACAACCCCGGACCGGTTTCACTCTCCCAGTTGATGGATGGACAGTTTCACCCATCAACAAATGGTTCTAGAAGGAGGGCAGGAACTTAATTAATGGCATGAGGCAGTCGCAAGACTCCTCCTCCACCTAATCGCACACCCATAGTGACTAGAAGCCGTTCACAAGATAATATCCCCCCTCAAACAGCAACTATTTCAACCGAAGATCCACAAATCACAGTTGAGCCAGCAACCCCTAATCCTACAGGTGGTGATTTGCAAGAGATCGTTCGTCAATCTCTTATCAAAACACATAGTGCCTTAGCAAGTCTTAGGCAACCAAACCGCCCGTGGGTCAACCTTTAGACTTCTCTGACATCAGAGAACAGTTAGGTGACATAGACCTCACTGTGAATCCTACAGATCCAAACACAAATCCTGCTGCAGGAGGATCTGGGATACCTCCTTCACCACCTCCCCCATCTCCTTCTTCTTCTGGAGGAGATTCCTCTTCTGATGAAGGAAAACCACCTTCTCAGCCTTCCACACCTAATTCCCCAATGGAAAATCAGAACAACCCTGCTAGACCATGGTTTGACCAGGATGTTGTAGCTATACCTGGAGCCCAGCACCCTTTACCTAAGCACCCGGAGAAATGGCTTCCTAAGTTCGATCCCGATTCAAAACAAATAGCTGAAGATCATATCAAAAAATTTATGTTAGCCATCAAACTCCGTAACGTCGAACATGAAGATGTTGTCTGTAGGTTGTTCCCTTACACCTTTGAGGGTAATGCATCCACTTGGTACTTTTCCCAACAGCCTCATACTATAGTGTCTTGGGAAAAGTTTGAGTCGTTCTTTTTGGAAAAATTCAGAGATGGAAAACCTCCAGAAGTCTTAGTCATGGATCTTTCAAACTTAAAAATGAACGCAAAAGAAAAAGTCAAAGATTTTAATCAAAGATTTTTAACACTTAAAAATCGAATCCCTGCAGACTCTATGCCTGTGGAGAGTTTGGTAATAGCTTACTACACCAAAGCTCTACATCAAAGTATAGCTATTTGGGTGAAAAGATCCAAAAAGGCCACGTTGTTAGAAGCCTTCGAAGAGGCTACGTAAATTGAAAAGGACATTCTTAGTCTTAAGGATTCTTCTAGCAACGAAACTGAGACTGTTTCTTCTTCCAAGAAGAAGATTGAAATTCTTCCGAGACCTACACAAAACAAAACAAAATCCGAAAACTCTGATATGGAAAATTTAACCAAAGTTGTACAAAAGTTATCTAATCAAGTTATAGACTTGAAAAGGTCGACTGAGGAAGCCTCTTCGAGTAAAGGACCCTACAAACCTCCTTTCCGAAAGCCTTTTCCCCAAAACCAGCCTAATCCAAACCCTGAAGGCTTGAACCTAGAAAGTTTGCAATGTGCTCTACAAACAATTCTAGGAGCCCAAGATGACTTGATCCCTCCTGAAATTCCTCAAGAGGAATTCGAGCAGGAAACAACTCAAGAAGAAGAGTCTTCTCCAAATATCTTTGGACATTTCTCGGATAGTATCTTTCAAGCCAACTTCAAGATTGTTCACCCTTATAACACTAGGAGTAAGACAGCAAGTAAACCTCCTGCCGAGAATACTACAACTTCCCCCTCAAAGCCATCTAAATCAGTAGAAACTAAACAAAGTTATGCTAGCCCTAAGTTAGATTATGATGTTGTTGAATATCTTAAAAAATTACGGGCTAACATTTCTATTTTTGAGTTGTTGAAATTTCCATTTTTGTTACAGAAGATGTTGCAAAATATTTTAGACAATGGAAAGAATGGTAATTCAAATGGTAATAAGGTTGTGCAAAGCAAAGTTCCGCAGAAGACTTCCACAAAAATAATCCTGATCCTCAAGATAAAGGAAGCCTTCCTGTACCAAATGTAAATAATGTAAATAATTTAAATAACACAAGTAATGTAGATAAAGTAGCATTAGAAAATGCGAGTAAGAAATCGCAAGCTACATCTTTAAACACTCGCAAGAATGTACCTCCTTCTCTTTTAACTTTCAAAATCTTCAACAAAAATGTGCATAATTGTATGGTTGACTCAGGAGCATCGTCGAATGTGATGCCTTGGTCAGTCTGTCAAAAGATTAATTCCGAGGTAGAACCATCTTCTTTGAAAATTATACAACTTGATTGAATAGATGTTAAATTTATAGGCGAACTGAAAAATGTATTGATTAGATTATCGTCTAACCCAAAGGTTCATCAGGTTATTGATATAATTGTGGTGGATATCCCATAAGTGTATGGTATGTTTTTGAGCAGGGACTGGTCGGAGCAGCTACATGGTTACTTCGCAACAGACTGGTCTCACTTATGGCTTCCAGAAAATGGTAAGCCCAACAAGATCAGGGTGAATCGTGAGCGTTACCTCAAGTTCACGGTAACAGACCTGAATGACCCCAATGAACCATATATGCCTCCGGCAGATTCACCTGAAGTCCAAGGGATGGACACCTTCTTCGGAAACTTCATGGCTAAATTTTCACCTATCAACAATCCACAACAACAATCCGAGATTCTAACATGTACGCAACCAACAGCTTCTATCCAACCACACAGTGAACCCGATGAAAATCAAATTTGGTCTTTATATTTCAATGGTTCCAAGTCTAAAGAAGGAGATGGTGCTGGTTGCATCCTCATTGATCCGGCAGGTAACAAAACATTATTGTCTTGTAGATTAGAATTTGAATGTACTAACAATATTGCAGAATATGAGGCGTTATTACAAGGTCTCAGAAAATCCTTGGATATGCACATTCAAAATCTAATTGTATTCGGCGACTCTGAGATAGTGGTCAGGCAGGTGAGAAATTCCATACATTGTCTTTCCCCGCATATCAAATGTTAGCAATATGAGGTATGGAGTTTAATAAACAAATTTGTTTCTTTTAATATAAATTCCATTCCTAGACTAAATAATGCCGAAGCAGATTTACTAGCTAATGTTGCCTCTAAACTTCTTCCTGCAGAAGGCTTATCTCCAAACGCATTCTCCGTGGAGCTATTGTTTCGACCATTTGTTCCTGACAATATCACAAAATGGAGAGTGTTTGACGATGATCAGCAAATCATTAACTTTCTACACATGGAAGAAACCTTTCAAGGTGCTGTGATAGATGAACAAACGCACGATGACAATTTGCATGACTTTACGGTAATACCTAATCCGAAACCTCTTGAAGCTCTATCGGACATGGTAAATCCCATACCCAAATCTGTTGCTAGATTAGAAAAGTTTTATGACTTTGAAGATAAATTTAAAAAGACGATCAATTGTAAAACCAACAGTTCTTCATTGTCTTATGAAAAAGTCAATTTAGGAACTAGTGAAAACCCTCAGTGTATCAATTTAGGCTTGGGATGTTCTAGACAAGAAAAAGATGCTTTTGTTAAATTGTTTAAATAATTCAAGGATGTCTTTGCTTGGACTTATGAAGATCTTAAAACGTTCGATCCTAATATTATACAGCATGTCATCCCAATGAAGCCCCAAACCTTTCCCTTCCAACAGAAACTGAGAAAAATGCATCCTAAACTAGAACCGACCATACAAAAAGAATTGAATAAACTCCTAGGTGCTAAGATAATTTTTCCTATTAGACACACCCAATGGGTATCCAACCTCGTCCCAGTGCAGAAGAAAAACGGGGAAATTCGACTTTGTGTCAATTTACGGAACCTCAACAAAGCGTCTGATAAAGATAATTATTCTGTCCCTCCCATGGAACAGATACTTCAACAAGTATCTAGTTTCGAGAGGTTATCCTTATTGGATGGTTTCTCTGGATACAACCAAGTCTTGATGTCTCCGTCAGACCAATTAAAAACTACTTTCCGTACTCCGTGGGGCACTTATGCTTATCGCAAAATGCCCTTTGGATTGATCAATGTTGGTGCTACCTTTCAGAGAGCGATGGATATTGCTTTCCGAGGCTTGATCAATCACTCCGTAGTAGTCTACTTAGATGATGTGACCATTTATTCTAAAAACAAAGACGATCATCTAGCTCACCTACGAGTTATTGTCCTCCATTTTCGTAAATACGGCATCTCCTTGAACCCTAAGAAGTCCATCTTTGCAGTAGAACAGGGTAAATTACTAGGATTCATTGTGTCTAGTGATGGAATGATTATTGACCCCGAGAGGACCCAAGTCATCGTTAAACTTCCCCCACCTACCTCCAAGAAAACCATGAGGTCTTTCCTTGGCCAGATTAATTTCGTGAGAAGATTTGTCCCCAGTTTCTCCGAAATGGTTAGGCCTCTCCAAAACTTGATTAAGAAAGACACCCAATATCACTAGGGACCCACAGAAAACCAAGATTTCAACACTATAAAGAAGGCCATAATAGAAGATCCGTCTCTCATGAGCCCTGATTTCTCTAAAGATTTTACACCCTATACTTTTGCCTCTGATCGTTCCTATGTCACAGTCCTAACTCAGAAGAATTACGAAAACAATGAAGTACCCATCGCCTTTATGAGTTCTTCTTTCAAAGGTGTTGAAATTAATTATCCAGCAGTCGATCGGCAAGCCTACATTGTCTTCAAGGTGGTTAAGCATTTCTGGTCTTACTTTTTGAAGTCAAGGACGAAGGTCATTGTCCCTTACCCTGCCGTTAGGAACTTGTTAGTGCAAACAGAGTTAGGAGAGAAAAGAGCCAACTGGGTCACCTCCTTACAGGAGTATGACTTAGAAATCACTCCATCTCAGATCGTGAGAGGCCAAGGGTTGTGTAAATTGGTAGTTGATTTAGAAACTGAACAACAAGAAGATAGTGATACGTCAATCCTAGAACAACACGATCACAGTTTGATTTGTTGCACACAAAACCTAGTGAGTCCTTGGTACGACGATATTAGACACTGTCTTCAACATGGATCAACACCCCATCACCTTGACCCTGCCAAGAGAAGAGCATTAAGACTAAAGTCCGCCTCCTTTCATCTAGTTAATGGTATGTTGTTTCGTTAGAATTTTGATGGCGTACTGATGTGTTGTCTTGAGAAGGACAAAGCAGAGAAAGTTTTTCTTGAGTTGCATGCAGGAGAAGCTGGTGGTCACTTCGGTGGCGATACCAATGCTCATAAAGTCTTAAGAGTTGGTTATTACTGGCCAACACTTTTTAGAGACGCCCACGCCTTGTGCCGAAAATGTATCATTTGTCAGAAAGCGTCAGGGCGATTGCAAAAAACAGCCTTCCCCTTGCAGCCCGTTACAGTCGATTCTCCTTTCCAGCAATGGGGCCTTGATATCATTGGTCCTATTAACCCTCCCTCCTCACAATAGCACAAGTATATTGTGATAGCCACTGATTATGTTACTCGATGGTCTGAAGCCACCGCGCTAAGAAATGTTAACACAAGTCAGGTGATTGCTTTTCTAAACTCGAATATCATCACCCGTTTCAGAATCCCTGATTGTCTAGTCTTTGATAATGCTTCATACTTTTCCTCTCTTGAGATGAGTGAGTTCACCTTAGAGAAGGGAATAAAGCTGAAGTATTCTGCTAGTTATTACCCCCAGGGCAATGGCTTAGTAGAATCAACCAACAAGAACTTGATCAAGATTATCAAGAGAACCATGGCTGAAAATCACAAGAACTGGCACAACGCACTGCTGAATTCACTGTGGGCTGATAGGGTAACACCCAAAACCGCTATAGGTAATTCCCCCTTTTTCCTTGTTTATGGCAGAGAAGCCATTTTGCCACCTCATATTCTTCTTCCTTCGCTCCAATTGTCACAAAAATTTCAAGAAGAAGAATGTCCCCCTTTAGAAAGCCGTATTAATGCTTTGATGAAGTTAGAAGAAGTAAGAATCCAAGCCAAGCGTAAATTAGATCAACATCAACAACTGATTAAAAGCTGGTTCGATTCTAATTCTGCTTCTGATAGAAATTTTGAAGTAGGTGATCTCGTCTTAAAGTGGGACAAACCACACGAAAGGAAGAGTGAACACACCAAGTTTCAAAATTTGTGGCTTGGGCTGTTTTTGATTGCTGAAAATTTGGGACCTAGTTCTTTCCATTTGCAGAATCTTGAAGGACAGCCTGACACCTACCTGGTGAATGGCCAGGCCCTGAAAAGATACTTTGCCTGATTTCTATCCTTGTATATTATGTAAATATTTCCTTTTCTTTTTATTTTTTTCCTTTGTTTTCGTTTTTTATTTTGATTTGATTGATTAGTTTGGTGTGTTTTTGAAACATATGCATGCTTGTGCACTGAGCCATTCATACAAATACCATGAGAAAATCTCTTCGCTGAAATAACTTCTGAAAAGTTGCATGAACATCAGTGATATATTTCTGAAAATAATATTGGAAAATTTTGTTTGAAATAAGTTTACTAATTTCAATCTCTGAGAGAAGTTTGTCATGATCATCTTTATCTTTTTACGCTATCCCTTTTCCGTAAAGGAATGACTCAAAAAAGGATGTATCCCTGTTGTAGTAAGTTGTTTTAGAAATAAAACATTTCTGGAGCTGAATAAAGGACAATATTAAAAAAAATTCTGATGAGGTCTAAAAAATATGACAAAATACCAAGATTTTTCAGCGTCACCCCGCTCAGCCATTTACAAAAGAAAAACAAAATAAAAATATTAATAAGAGCCGTGGGAAGTGTTTGTAAACCTGTCGGGATACTGAACAGGTCCGCTAGTAGCGGGTAAATGCAAGCATGGCGCCAAGACAACTTCGCCGGGGTACTGAACAGGCCTGCTGGCAGCGAAGCAATGTTAGGTAAATGAAAATCTGTAAAAATTATAAGAAACCTCTTTTAAAAAGTCCTTTATTCTAATCTATAACTTCTTGACAGGATACAGACGTTCGATTGGGTTAAATGGAAACCCTGTCGAGGTTATGGATGCCTGCTGGCAGCAGTGGCCATGCCAACAGTATTAAAAATTTTATCATAAAAATCGTGATTTGTTGATCTTTGAGACTGTTATTGGTTTGCATCTTTTAAGACATAGCTGGAAAAGATGGTAAATGATGATGTTTATACGACTTTCTGGTGGTTGTTTTTGAGTTGAATTTTTCTTCGACGTCCTAATCTGAATTTGTTTCTTTCAAACAGAGATAATTGCTTCTCCCAGTGTGTCGCCATTGTTGGCAGCCAATTCAATTTTTTTTTATTGCCCTAAAAAGCTGCCTACACCTATTGTCTCCTAAACGACAAGTCATCATCGCATTTTGCAACTAGACATTTTATTCATTTCTTGCAACAATTGCAATTTTATTTCGATTCAGTTTTCAAAACTGAAAGTGTGAAAACCCCTCCATCGTTATTTGGACTGTTATCATCTTCTGAAAGGCACCTACCCTTGGTTTGTTATCAAGTGGCTGGAATGAATTTCAAACTATATCCGTTTACCTACTTTTACTTTGATTACACAATTCGATTGATAAAGCATCGAACATGTTAAGTTAGGGGTTATATTTGATTTCATAAGGGTCATGATTGATATGATATGATCCTTATTGTTTTAAACATTTGACATGTCAATTTTACAAAATCTTTGGTCATAATGTTTTATAAAACTTTGATTATATATTATGTTGTGAGCGCATGATCAATATATGAGTTTTGATTTCATGTTGAATGGAAAAGGTTTGAATTATAAATCACGATCGGGTAAACTTTTGGTTTGATTATATAAGTCTGAACTTATGCGATGGCACGATGAGATAGACAATTAACTTTGGGTTTTGATTATGATTTGGATCATTACTTGGCGTATGATTGTTTTATGAGTTTGATGGATATAGCCTGAAGTTATATGATGGTGCGTTGATTAACATTGGGTTTTGATTGAATGGTTTTAACTTATGCAATGGCTCGTTGATATAATATATGGTATGGCGAATTGATACATTGTCCACCGCCTAAATTATCGGGTTGGCCAATTCATATGGTTTAAATGACATTATGTGGATGGAACAACACTGTACTATGCCATTATTATCCTGCATGGCAGTGGTAATCCCACCACCTTCGCACGCATACAATTAATCCACTCCCCTTTGAGCGTTGCAGCTGTTAGCCATAACCTTTTTTCAACCCTGTGTATTGTTTTGTTCGATTCAAACCCTACTATGCACAGAAGCCATGGCTCCTTTCGTAAGGGCCGAGCCCAATGGTTGCCAAGCACTGCTCATGTTCGATGGTGCTCATAGCGACCTGGAGAAATTTGGGTGGCTCCCATTTATAAGGAAATTCGATGGTTATAACCCTATCGTGGCTCGGTAATTTGCATTATCATTCTATGGCTGCCGAGCCAAAGTTGGGGATGTGCAACTTGAAATTAATGAACAATTTCTTAGCTCGGCAACTAGTCTACCTGCTATGGGACAGAAGTGGTCGAAAAGTTGCAAGGTGGAAGATGTCCCGTGGACATTTCTCTTCCAATCCCGAATGGTGAACTCTTGCGACAAAGGTTTGCCTGCAAAAATGTTAAAACAGCACTGGCATGACCTACTAATGATAATCAAGCAATTCATTACTTGCGAGGGCAGGTACGGGTTCATTTTCTTGTTTCACCTTCGTCTATTGATGGTTTTTATAGGCTACAAGCTCAACATGCCCCATTACCTGCATAGAAGTCTGTTCAAGATGGCTAAAAGGTACAAACGCAACCAGGCCGATACCAGCCTCTTCCATTTGGGGTTGATTAAAATGATCATGGTTTATGAGTTGGGGTTACGACACGACTGTTGGATTGATTTTCTCAATCGTAATGGCTTTGAAGACTCAAGCCCACCATAGGTTGATAAACCCATGGTAACTGAAGGTAAGCCTATCCCTGTGCCTTACAACGTTTTGCTACCCAAACCTCTACACGACCTACCTACGAACTTGCCCATGGCTGTGACCAAACTGGTTGAAATTGCTAAACCCGCAGCTAAAAAGCCTAAAGCTAAAACTGGTGCTAATTCTAAAGGCAAGAAAAACGCTCGGTTAATATTTCGCATGGCGAGAAATAAACCTAGAACCCATGCCAACCCTCAGCCTATCGTGGTCAGTGAAGATTCTGATTTGGAGATTGAACATTTTCTCGCAAACGAGTATCCTTACTCAGAAGGCTTGTGTGATAAACCTCCTTATGACTTTGTCAAGAATTTACCACCTTGTCTGCGGGATGATCCTAATTTTCCTAGCATTGAAGTACCTCGTGGAACCCTCGGTGACTCATCGAAACCCTCTTCTGCTTAACCAGTTGTTCCACCATGCGATCAGTGTGGTTTATGGTTGGAGAGGTACTACTTATATGTGTCGATGTTGCAATCCAGAATCCATGCCTTGGAAGATCAAGTGGCAAATCTGACTGGTCATAATGCCAAAATGAAACCCACTGACAAGAAGCAGTGAACAACTGGTTCAATTCTGTTCAAGAATGTTGAGTCAGCTACGGCAATCGTCAATTCGAAATTGACATAGCCTCAGCAGCCTCGCTGGTATGACCTTTACCCATTTATATGGCACATTCATAAACTATGTGTACATCATTGACCTGCTCTTCCACATAAACATGCATTGCTGTATATAATTTGTTTTGGTAAATCGAATTTTGTTATCGTTAAAATTTTAATTGGATTTGGTTTTGATTCTATTAAATCATGATATGGATTTCATTGTTTTAAAATCGGTTGCAATGGAATGTTCTGTTGCAAGCTGTTTGCATTTACATTTTGGAACACAATCTATGCTGCGATTTGAATTGGTTATGATACACCCAAACGATGGTTGTCTGTTACAATTTTATTTACATATGACTTTGACCTACCGAGATACGATTTGGATTATGTTTAAAAAAGGGTTTTGTTTTATATTTACCAAATCATGAATTGATATAAATCGTAACAGTCATGTGAAGCCCAGTCAGTCAATTCGTTGTGGCCTATTGATTAAATCGACCCTGTTCTTCTGAATTGGAATAACAATGGATATTCAGTTACGAATGGATTTGTAAATCAGAAATGATCATGCCCAGGATGATGAATTTGTCTATAATTGACTCAGACCCAATTTTATTTGATTGTTGCCCAGCTTACGGTTGTCAATGTTGTTGGATCTTGACTATGTTATACCCAGCAATCAAAATCCATGGCGATTTTTGGTCAATATTGTTATGCATGTTTCGTTTTGAGTATATCGTAACAGCCTTCCCATATTTGATTACAACAGAATGAATTTTATGTATAATCTCTACAACCTGCCTATCTTTACTCTGGATTGAAACGACATGAAATTTATGTAATTTGCTACAGCTGTAACATATATGTTGTGTTCAACGATATCGATTATAGTTATGTTATGGCATATTTTGTATACGATTTTGTCTGGTTGTGGTTGTATGGATTACGATTACATCGTATCTCATATCACTTGATTCACTGCTTAATTTCGTTTGATACGAAACAGGCTTGTAAAATTTTGACCATGTTTTATGGTAACTGAAAACAAAGCATTCGTTACTCTGTTTAGATTGCATTCATTTTTGATATTGTTTAATGTGAATGATAATTTCACTTGAATTATTAGTAATTCATTTTTGAGGATTATCAAAAGATGATTGGATTTGATTTTATTTGATTTTTATTGGATCCTGTTTGCTATTTTTGACTAGCTACAGAATCAGATGATTCTCTAGCTAAGTCTGTGGAGTCAATTTTTTATTGTGTTCTTAATGAAATGTCTTTCTAACTTAATATTTGTGCTCTATTGCAGGTAAATTCGAATTGGCAATAGATATCATGAGCAGTTAGGGGATGTTTTACAGATTCCACTTGCATTTTATTTTCTTAGTTTAGGTGATTTTGGGATATCTCCCAGGATATGTAAAACTATATGATATTATCCACAAGGAAGTTTTACCTTGTGAAGAGACCTATATATACTTATGATTTTTGTAATAATGTTCATCCTCAGTTGTGGGAGAACAAGGATATGGACTTATAATAATGACTGGAGCAAAATTTGATGTTTTGTCATAGCTTTTGCTTTTCAATATATCAATGTTTTGTTTTATGTTGTGTATATCAGTTTGTTTATGGTTTATGATTACTTTAGCTATCTAAATCAAATACAAATGATATAATTTTATTTCTGTTATCCATATCTTGTCTCTTCCAAATCAATAAAAGACATAACAATTATTAATTCATTTTGTGAATGATAGTTTTATCTTCTTCATGAATTGAATTGTTATATATAAGTTTGTTGCATAATAGGTTTCCCTTATTGCAGGAATTTGTAATCATAAGATTGTTATGATTTTCTTTTATGTTTTGTTTGTCCTGTAAAACACTTCAAGGAGCAGCATAGCTGATCATTTACGAAAAGAATACAGACTAACTGGTGTGAGTTTCTCTCCTCCAACCAGCTCAGAAGTCATCTTACACAGGGCATACTTGGAGCGTTTCCAGGTCAATTAGTCTTTTATTTACTGTTTTTATTAAGTAGTTTAATTTAGATAGAAGTTTAATTAGATTTATATTAGATTGTTTAATTTCAGTGAATATATTAGATCATTTAATTTCAGTAGTTTTTATTTCTTTTTCATAAAACATAAAAATCAAAAAGAAATCCTTGGTTGTCTTAAGGTAGCGAATACATGAGTTTTGCAGGTTTTAAATAAACCTGTAGGTTGTTGATAGTGTACATTTGTGAATAAGAAATATTATAACTGATAATTAGATAGTTGATTTGAATTATTATAGTAGTAGTTAGTCAATTGTATATGATAGTTAGAATAGTTTGATTTAGTTTTAATTTAATTTAGTAAGTTGTTTTAATTAGGTTAGTATATTAGTTAGTTAGTTTAGTTTGTTTTATTAGTTGTAATTAGTTTAGTTTCTTTTAGTTTGTTTAGATAGTTTAATTTGTTTCTTAGTTTAGTTAGATTAGTTAGTTCAGATCAGTTTTTCTCTTTGGTTTTCTTAGGAGACCTTAGAGCAGCCAACGGAGCCGTTAAACTCGTCAGGGTGTTCCATTCCAAATGGATTGGGTTATTTAGACAACCCCGGACCGGTTTCACTCTCCCAGTTGACAGACGGACAGTTTCTCCCGTCAACAGCATGAAGGCCCAATATTTTTTTCCCCGTTATGTACATTTTGATGATGTATTTTAAGAAAAAAAATTCTATCACGCATGCATATATAAAAAAAAATAATATATACATATATATATATATATATATACGAGTTTTGCAGTTTCTATTAATGTTGCATTTTATATTATGTGATTTTTCTATGTACATATGATTTATGTTTTTTCAAAAAAGTTTTATCTATGCGCAAGATACCGATCCAACATGTAATTAGCTAACGAATACGAAGTTGTATTGATTTATCTAGGTATGTGTCTATATTGGATAAAATCAAACGATCTTTCAAGACAACAAACCCTTAGGTGGAAACGTAGTAAGACTGGGTTTCGAACGACGTACTATCGATTAAGCTGACAAACCATGAGTTGGGAGTCTAGGATAATAATCAAACGAGTTATACTTGGAGAGGAGGATTCAGTTAAGTGTTTGATGAAGATGTAATATTCTTCCATGTTATTGGTCGTAGATCCGAGAAAAATTCCTCACGAAATCACCAACTTGCCAGAGTGGTAGATGATCCAGGTTGTAGAAGCAATGTTCTAGGTGTGTCGACTAGAGCCATCTATAAACCCAAAAAATATGGGAAAGGGAGATGTCATATATGAATGCAATCACAAAACAAAGTATAAGCATCTGAGACAAAACTCGTGCATGCAAAAGAAAAGACACACCAAGTAAAAATTATATAGTACAATAATGTACAAAAGCACACATGAAAGATATTCTATGCATAATACTTCTTGAGGTAAATCCCATTTCGGGACTCAATGAGAGATATTCCATCATAGTCGACTAACTTGTAGGCAATTCTATGTAGCACACGTTTTATGATATAAGGCTCGTGCCACAGGGGTTCTAACTTTCCTATCCCCATCTTATCATGAGCTTGATCATAAACTAGGACCAAGTCTCCTTATGCAAAAGCACGAGGTTGAATGGATTTGTCATATTGACTTTTCACTCGTTTTTGATATGTCTTGTTGACGAGAGCAACACTAGGATGGGTTTCATCCAACTTGGTTAAATACAAGAATCATTCTTCTTCAACAGAAGTGTGAGGTAGGATTTCTACGGTAAGTTTCAATGAAGGGATCTCACATTTGATTGGTAACACCACTTCTATACCATATACCGACTAGAATGGTGTGAATCCAGTTGCATTTTTCATTGAAGTGCGATAGGCCCAGAGTGCGGAGAAAAGTTGCAAGTGCCAAGAGCTTTTGTTTGTTCCCACCATGCATTGGAGCATGGTCTTTAGGACTTTGTTGATGGCTTCAAGTTTTCCATTTTCATAAGGATAATAGAGGGATGCGTTTTCTTGACAAAAACCCAACTTGATGTGCAACTCACTCATCATCTGGTTCTGGAAGTGCGAGCCATGATCGGTTATAATAGCTTGCGGGACACCAAATCGAGTTATGATGTGTTAAAAACAAAGAGTGTTGCAGTACGACCATCATTAAGAAATGTAGGCATAGCCTCAGCCCATTTAGTGAAGTAATCGAAGGCAACAATGATATAACTGTGCCCCTCGGTTGAGGTGGGATCAAATTGCATAAAATCGATGCCCCATTTTGCAAAGGGTCCGACAAAAACAATGGGATGCAGTGGAGAAGGGTGGGTACGTGATTGTTTTCTTAAATATTTGACAGGGTGTGTATTTTTTGACAGCCTTGATACAATCCTTGAATATAGAAGGCCAAAAATAACCGACACGTAAGATTTTATGGTCTGTAGCCATCCCAGAAAGATGACCGCCACAAGATCCAAGGTGGTGGTCATTTGATATAGTATTTCACATAATTTGGTGGGTGAAAAAGAGGCGTGTTTGTTAAGGAGTGTTTAAGGGCATCGAATGAGTGTTGAGCAGTGTCATCCCAGATGAAAGGAGTGTATTTCTGCAACAATCTCATAAATCCTTTAGTGAGTTTATCTTAATTACAAATGAAACAACGAATACATTTTTCCTTCTCTTGTAAACTTTGCAGTTGGGTTAGATTGTTGGGGGGGGGGGTAAAGCGAGGATAGATTTAAATTTTAAGGGATCCACCCTAATCCCATATTTGGGGATGACGAATCCGAGGAGTCAACCTGATTCGAAAACAAATATGCATTTGTGGGGGTTCAAATGGATGTGGTAAAACTAACATTGAATAAAAATGGCCCGTAGGTGACCAAGGTTGTCTTGTCGATGAGACGAATGAGTGGGTAAGTCATCGAGGTAGGGTTCCACAATATGTTTTATGTTGTGGAATGCATACAACATGGCTCACTAGAAAGTAGCCCCAGCGTTTTTAATACCAAAAGGTAGTTTCTGATAAGTGAACATCCCCCAATGGAAAATGAAGGTTGTTTTATGTTTATCAGCTAGTAGAATTCCAATCTGGTTGTATCCCGAAAAACCATCCATGAATGAAAAATGACACTGCCAGCAAAATTATCGATAATTTGGTCGATGAAAGGTGTAGGGTAATTGTCTTTGGGACAAGCCTTATGAAGATCTCTATAATCGATGAAAACATGAATGGTCCCTTGTTTCTTAGAAACCAAAATGATGTTAGAAACCCATTCGGTTAAGGGGACAAGATAAATAAAACCAGACTTCAACAGTTTTTCAACTTTTTCCTTTCTGGCAATGGTTTTCTTAGGATGAACCAGGAAAAGTTTTTGTTGTACATGTTTAACATCTGGGTAAGTTTTTATCTCATGCAAAATGATCGACAAATCGATCCCTGACATTTCTTCATAACTCCAAGCGAATATGTCGTGAAATTATTTGAACAAAGAGGTATAACTTTCCACTTCTTCAGGTGAACAATTCACATCCAGATGAATGTGTTCCATAATACCTTCTTTGATTGATATGTCAATAGCAATCGTAGAATATATGTTTCCCAAATTCCCCTCAGAGATGGTGTCCTGGGTGAGTATTGGAGATTGAAGAGAATTGAGAACATGAACAGGAAAGATAGAGTGTATATCCTTCTAAATTTCATCCAAACTAGGAAGAAAGGACGGATGATGGTGGTTATCATCCCAGGGTACCTCTTCGATATTAATCATTTCCACAATATATTTGTCCGATGGAAAAATGTGGAGGATGTAATTGAAATTAGAGGATAGGGAATCCAACCAAGATGGCAACGAATAATTGGTAGACACTAACAGATGTTGGTCATCCAAAGAGGGAGAGGAAGAATGAACGGTGTCATATGCAGAATATGCAGGACTAAGTGGCATAGTGTCACCAAGTGCGTCAAATTCTAAAGGACTAGGAACAATACAGGGATCCGATGATTCGTAGGATTGATATGCTATAGTCAATATCATGTACTGTTGTTGCTGACCAATGTAGGCAGGATTCATTTGTTGAGGAACATTTGTGAAAGGAGAAGGGAAACCCATATGGCCCTAGGGAGGATAACTAGTATAGCCCGTGGCAGGATAGGTTGTTTGATTAGTCTGAGGTGGATAAACAGTCTTCCCTTGAGGGGGGTAAATAGGTTGTCCTTAGGGAGGGTAAGGATGTGGCCCTTGTGAAGGATAAGATTGTTTTCCTTGAGGACCCCAAGTGGGATTAGGGATCCTCGGGAAAGGTTATCCAGAATGTAATCCAGAAGGATTACGATCTGGTATTCCTCCTTGTTGCTTGGGGTATGATGACCCTCCTTGATATGGTTGATAAAACATACCTCCTTGGGGTGGTCCCCGGGATTATGGAGGGTTTAGAGTGAAATAAGGTTGTCCCCCTACCATTGATTGGGTAATAACTTGGGTTTGACCAACAAAAGGGGGTTTCCCCCTAGTGGGTATGTGTAAGAGCAGTTTTCCCCTAGGAAGGATGGGTCTTCTAGAAGATGGTTGCCCGCTAGTTGGGATTTGTCCCGCAGTTGTGTATGTGTGTGGTAGGGTTTTTCATTCCATGATGCACATGTGTCCCAACAAGGTTCTCTAGAATATGAGGAGATGTGGGTTGAAGAGTTATAGTAGGAGTAACTGTCAAGGTACCTTGCATATTACTAGGCAACACGATTCTAGTGTTACTTTGAACTGGTACTGACATGCCATTAGGATTTACTACTTGTTCAATGTGATGGTTAATACTCTAACCCGACGGTCCTACATCGACACCAATAGAGGTAAGAGGGTCAAAAGGTGGTTGACTAAAATTGAACTTTTCATAAAGGTCACGTCTCGATGGAGTTCTCCATATAGAATGAATAGGAGTTTGTTTTGGATTGACCATATTAGGAGAATGAATAGGAGTCATGCACTCGTCATTAAAATTTGGTTGTGTGGATTCCATATTTGTCTTAGTATATGGCCTTAACGACAAGCGAGGGTAATCTTCTTTTATTATTTTACTGAAGGATTCTGTTAGGGACCTAACCCCTCACATAGGTAGAATAATATATTCCGATGTAATAAAGTTTAATATTAATAAGGCCTAGAAATAAGGAAGAATAAGTCTAATGTAAGAAGACCTAATAGAAGCTTCTGCTTCTAGAAGGATCTTCCTCTAGATGGTTCTTTTCATAGACATATTTAGTATAAATAGGAGTTGAGGGTATGAGAGATTTTATCTTGGATATTATTGTAATAGAGCTCTGATCTTCTGGAGGTTTCCCCCTCGAAGAGGAAAGTGAACATTGCTCTAAGTAATCAAAGTGCTCTTTCTGGTGTAATTTTGGTATTATTGTGGTGTTGTTCTAGTTATATTGTTGTGCATCTGCCATTTCTAGCTATTATTTATGTTTTGCATACTTTTTATATCTGGAATATGACAAGTGGTATCAGAGCACCTTCCTCAGTAGAAAATTGTGGGCTAATTTTTTTTTAGAGTAGAGACGTATTTTGGTGTCTTTAAGCTACAAAGATTTGTCGTTATGCGCATAAAACCACGGTCGGGGATTCATACATGCAGGAAATACAAGTGGTACTTAAGCACAAATCCATTGGACACCCTTGTAACCCCTGTTGGTACCCCATCGAGTGGTCACACATCAAACAACACCTGTATATGGATCTACCTGGATTTCCTGAAGCCCTCCATAGATAAACCGATTGGCCACTTGACTTCTATAGTGCCACCGAGAACAACACTCAGGAAGATACTCTCTATTACTTTGGTAGTCGAGTAGTACGACTAAGGGCATGGTCTATCCTCCTTAGTTGGTGCCCTAAGATATTGGGTTGAGTACTACTATTGGACCTCGCACGTATATTAGAGAGCTATAGCACAGGGAAAACCCTTGTTTGTAGAACCCTTGAATACCTAACCTTTGGGGACAGAAACAAAAAAAAAATAGACAAGATCTATTGCCATGCAACTATGTCTCCTGCGTTCGAGTTGCCAAATTACTACACATTTGTTCTTGATTAAGAATTTGGGCATTTCATCACTGTAGTATTCTTCAGATCGGAGTATAACTCCACATGTGTAAAAAAAAAAGGTATGGATCCTGTTGGCACCATTATTTGAGACCTATTCCATTGGATTTATCTCTTCGCCCTTATCACATTCATACCTATCATTTTTCAACAAATTTTTTGACCCTACTTCCCCTTTCCAGTTCCCTCGTCATCATGGCCCATACTCGTAGCCAAGTGTTGGTGCTCGCCCAAGTTTTGAGGAAACCTTGGTCAGGTTTGACCACTTTTTGGACTTCAACACATTGGTCGAGAAAGGAGCGCCCAGGTGGAGCTGATATCGCAGATCTCACTGATTTTGTGGGCTATGTGGACCCAGTAAGGGATCCCTAGGGTTTTTGTAATGGGTTTTGGGATGTCGGCCCATGGGGTTTACCCATGATTAGGCCTTTTTGTTAGAGATTGTAAAGGTATAAATGAGTAAGAATGTATGATAGAGGAGAGGACTTTTGGGGGCTTGTTGAAGCGAAGTATTGGTAGCTAAGTGCAACAATTTTGGGTGCTTTGTGCAACAAAATGTGTATGTAAGGCTCTGTGCTCGATAGAAAAGTCATATCTGTGCCTAAACCTAGTTTTGGAAGGAGGATTTGGTGCTCAGTGCACATATCTCCTCTCCTATGTGAATCTTGGCTCTGTGGCTTAGTGCACATGAGCAACTGAATGTAAGATATTGAAGAGAAATAAAGAATATGAAATAGTTGGTGGACATAGCCCCACACTGGGGTGAACCACATATATCTTGTGTCCTTGGTTTGCTTTGTGCTTTGTTGGTTATGTTATGAATCTGCTGAGTGCCTTGAATGTTATGTATGATAGATAGATCTGTTATTGCTTAGTTCTTTCCTTGTGTTAAAGATAAATGAATGATTAGATCTAACTCAGTGTTATGTGCTAAGTGGTTGAAGTCCTTAATCTTTTTTGTTACTCCACCGATCTCTATTAGGGTATGTTCTGCGATGTTATTAAAGCTAATGAACTAATGCATACCATCTTCTAAGTGTTAATAGAGTACTCTACAAAGTGTTATTATCACATATCTATGTCACAGCCTTGTTACAGACACCTGCGTCCTATAATCCCCCCTGCTTCTATCTTGAGTGAGACTTCACTTGCTTCGCAGGTGTTTCTAAAAGGGCCGATAGTTATGGTTTTTTTGGTGCATTGTTGAAGCGTTGAACCCTGGGTATGCCCCTATGCCAACAAACAGTTTCATTGTCAAGACCTGAAACTGTGATTGTTGGGAACTGAAGTAAAGAAAAGAGAAGCTCTATGCATAGATCTACTGCTGAAGTGCACAATACTCTACTTGAATTGTGAATATATGTGCTAAGAAAGAAGTCTGATCTAATGAAAATAGGTAAGATATTAAAAGAGGTAAAGCTTTGTGCTTTGTTAAGAGTTAGATAAGTGAATTTTTTTTTTAGAAAGCATGAATTTAATTATGCTTAATAGATTTTGTCCTAGTTTGAAATCTAGGGTGCAGTTGGAAGAAAGAGTTGATCTAACTAAAGCTAATAGAAATGAAGAAAGATATGTTTTTCCTATGCATAGAAGGAATTTTTGGACTATTAAGTGGATGTAGGAACCTAGAAATAATTTTTGCAAATTGTAGGTCCAACACTATGATCCTAGTGTGCAGTACATAAGATGTTGGGGAACATATAAGAGAAAAAGAGGATTGACATTGTGTTATAACTGCAAAAGGCCGTGATATCTTGATAAGGAATACCCTAGTACAGGTCCTATCTGTCTTTGTTGTAATATTGTTGGTCATGAGGTTGAGGATTGGCCAAGGATGATTGCTAAATTTGAAAGAATGAACATGAGACAAAAAAACTATGAAGGAGATTAAGAGACTAAGAGCATGTTAGAGAATCATAAAGAGAAAGAATCAGAGAAATATTAGACTATATTAGTAGAGTTGAAAGAAACAATGAATGAGCACAAAGATGTTAGTTTACCAGAAATCTTGAAAGTAAAACAATGCATAAGTGTAAGAATAGAAGACTTCGACATAGACTGTGTCTTGGATGAAGAAACACAAGTGAATATTATGACAAAATACACTTGGGAAATCTTAGGAAAGCCCACTATTATACCTTCATTGGGAAGGATAGGATTGTTTAAGGGTAAGATGATAAATTTATGTGGAAGAGTTAGTAACGTACCTATTATTATCCATGGAACATCAACCGAAGAGGAATTTGAAGTCATTAAATTTGTTGAGAACATCACCCCTTTCCCACTTCTTCTAGGTAGGAATTGTATTGAGAAGGATCAGATCAGAAGAAAAGTAGAGGAAGAATCTACATAATAGAAAAAGAAAGAACTAAGGGATTTCATAGCTAGAAAAATGGATCAACTAATAGAACAACAAGAGGATAAGTCGAAGCAACAGAAGGCAAGAGAATTAATTGTCAAGGTTGAAAGAATGTGAGAAGTTTTGAAGGACCTATCTACGCAAGAAAGAAGTACACCCACCCAGGAAGTAGTAAGAGAAGGGATATTAATATCGAACCCTTTGAGAGCACATCACCAGTGCGAGGTCACTACACTTGGAGAAGATAAGAATAAGAATGGAAAAATGAATCCAAAAACAATTAGAGAGACTCAGATCACAGGAAAGAAGGGAATGAATCTCAATAAAAATAAATCTAAGATGGAAAATCTATAGGAAGCTACAGATACAAAATAGAAGACTTCACAGACTGGAACCTCATTGGAGGCAGGTTCACAGGATTTGAACCTCGTCAGAACAACAGGACCGCGAAGAATGGGACTTCTCCCTGATGAAGCTATATGACCATTAGAGGTGCCCCGATCGTTAGAAGCACCTCTCATGGAAGACGACATCTGTTTGGCCCACAAAGCCATGGAGGATGCTTCAGAGGACATATTGCAGATATATGGAGCAAAGGAGGATGAACTATATGGTAGGATCAAAAAACAATTGAACAAAGTACAACAAGCTATTCATTCGGTCCACATAGTACCTACTGCATCATAGATTGAGGAATTGGGGGATGAACCAAACCAATTGAGAAGACTTGCAGATGCGATAGAGGCTCGACTTCAGAAATTCCAAGAAGAGAAGGAGAAGGCTACCGAAGCCTTAAAACAAGATACAGAGGAAGTCTTAGAGAAATTACGAGTAGCATGGTACTGTGTAACCACCTATGGAAATGAGAAAGAAGAGTTTCAGGCGATGATCCAGGAGGAAAAAGCCTAGCTACAAAGAGAAAAGGAGAAACTACTTGCAGAATGAGCTACATTCAAAGAAGCAGTGAATAAAGAATGTCAGTCTGTCCCAGTCTTGGCACAGGAGGAATAGGATTCGGTCGAGGTTCAAGTGGTGAAGTTCATTTAGAACATCTAGTAGCTTCAAGAGAGGATAATAGAGTTGGAGATCCAAGCTGTACCGAGCACCCCACAGGAAGTGCGCGATCAAAGGGAGGAAGCCGCTAAGATTTCAGTAATAAGGATAAGGGACCTTGCCTCAGAGTGCAAACAACTGAGTGATAGAAGTGCCTAGACTTACAAACACCTCAAAAAAGATCCGGAGCTAAGGAAACTGCAAGTGCAGTTACAAGATGCACAACATCAAGCATTCTTCGTTCAGACACAGATGAAGATACTCACCGTAGTCGAAAGAATGGAGAGATATCAGGAAAAAATGCACAGTGCAGTAGAAAATTACTACCATCTAGGGCAGGGTAATGGAAGTCATGCAAAAGCTACAACCTATGCAAGATGAAGCCTGCAAGGTGTTTGAAGAAATTGAGGGACAAGGATCACAATTGGACCAAGTTGTTGCATCAGTAGAACAATGCTTGGAAGGGCCTCTTACAGAGCAGACGATCAAGGAGCTCGCTGAGTAGGAGGCTCAGGAAAAGCAGCAGGTCGAGGTAGACCGAGTTAATATCTAGGCCTTTGAAGCAACATTTCCTAGACCTGAGTGACTCGGGATGAAGCACAGGTGAGTGTTGGGGACCTGTTGGCCCTCGAACAAGTTTTTAGGAAACCTTGGTCAAGTTTGACCACTTTTTGGACTTTTACACATTGGTCGAGAAAGGAGCACCCAAGCAGAGCTGAGAACATGAATCTCATAGATTTTGTAGGCTATGTGGACCCAATAAGGGGTCCCTAGGGTTTTTGTAATGGGTTTTGGGATGTTGGCCCATGGGGTTTACCCATGATTAGGTATTTTTGTAAGATATTGTAAAAGTATAAATAAATAAGAATGTAAGATAGAGGAGAGGATTTTTAGGGTCTTGTTGAAGCAAAGTCTTGGTAGCTAAGTGCAAGCAGTTTTGGGTGCTTTGTGTAACAAAATGTGTATGTAAGGCCTTATGCACGATAACGAAGTCAGCTCTATGCCTAAACCTAGTTTTGGAAGGAGGATCTAGTGCTCAGTTCATAGATCTCTTATCCTATGCGAAGCTTGGCTCTGTGGCTTAGTGCACAGGAGCAGTTAAATGTAAGAGATTGAAGAATAATAAATAATATAAAGTAGTTGGTGGATGTAGCCCCACACTAGGGTGAACCACGTATATCTTGTGTCCTTGGTTTGCTTTGTGATTTTTTGGTTATGTTATGAATCTTCTTAGTGCCTTGAATGTTATGTATGATAGATATATCTGTTATTTCTTAGTTCTTAGCTTGTGTTAAATATAAATGAATGATTGGATCTAACTCAGTGCTATGTGATAAGTAGTTGAAGTGCTTAATATTTGTTATTACTACATCGATCTCTATTAGGGTATGTTATACGATGTTATTAAAGCTAATGAAAAAATGCATATCATATTCTAAGTGTTAATAGAGTACTCTGCAAAGTGTTATTATCACAAATGTGTGTCCCAACTTGGTTACAAACACCCATGTCCTGTAACCCCCCTGCTTCTACATTGGGTGAGACTTCACCTGCTTTGCAGGTGTTACCGAAAGGGTCGGTAGTTAGGGTTTAGTTGGTGCACTGTTGAAGCGTTGAACCCTGGGTCTACCCTTGTGCCAACACCAAGACCTAGAAGCTTTCTTAAATACCTTGCAATATAATTTCACAGAGACCCAACAAGAAGTGAGACAACTCAGTACCAATATTGCCATCATCAATAAAAATATGCATTCCTCCATCGTCACCTCAATCGAGGAACTCAAACAAGACCTCAAACAATATATGACTACCCATCATGAATCTATCACTACGATGATCTGCACCAAGTTGCATATCCTTGTAGATCCTTCCTGATCTGATCCACCTTTGCATACTGAAGATGAAACTTCCTCTCATTCCCATAATTTTCAACCCCATCACTTTCAGCGTGACCTACACCTTCCATGTGTGGATATGACCAAATTTGATGGCTCAGATCCCACTAGATGGGTAACTCAAATGAAAAATTATTTCTCTTTGTACGACATTACTGATGAGTTGGCCAAACTTTGATATGGTGTTCTCCATCTAGATCAAGAACGTTGGAAATGGTGGCAATGGAGAAAAAATGCCTACCAAGGGTATGTTGCTTGGACACAATTTGTGTAGAGATTTATGAATGATTTAACAATGACACCAACCATTAAGTCCATTTGACAAAGTTGAAACAATCTGGCACAGTGGAAGACTTTATAGCTTCTTTTGAGCGACTAATTTTCGTACAGAGGGTATGTCTAATGCTTTTTTCTGAGAATGTTTTATCAGTGGCCTCAAGGATTGGATTCGTGACCATGTCCTCATGGCTTGGCCTTAGAGTTAGGTGGAGGATACTAAAAGAGCTAAGGATGCACAATAGGTTGTCTCTTCTCAAAACCAGAAACCCTCCTTTATTCCTCACACTACACCAATAAATCCCACTCCTACTTCTACCCCACTAAAGATCCAAAAATTAACCAGGGCTGAAATGGCTGAACGCCAACTCAAAGGCCTTTGTTATAATTGTGATGACAAATATTTTTTGGGACACAATTGTAAGGAACCAAATATTTTTATGGCCATCTCAGAGGATGTGTCAGAAGATGATGTTGAAGCTCCCCTTGTGTCTGTGTCACCTGAACCCACTGACATAACCCCTTCCGAAGTAGAACCGGTCATTTCCCTAAATGATATCACTAGCTTCTCTGCTCCCCAAACCCTCAATCTAATTAGTTACATCAAGCATAGGAAGGTCATCATTCTTGTTGATAGTGGAAGAACCCATAATTTTATTCATCACCGCATTGCCCAAGAAACTAATTTCTATATCCATATAGTCAATAATTTCCAAATCATGATTGCCAATGGCTAGTCCATGAAATGTGGAGGGCGTTGTGAAAATGTGCATCTCCAAATTGGTGACTACCACCTGAAATCTCATATGTTTGCTATCGACATGGGCGGTTGTGATAGTGTGTTGGGTGCATAAAGGCTAAGGACTTTGGGTCCCATTCTCATGGATTTTAAGAAATTAACCATGGAATTCGACTAGGAGAGCCAACAATATAAGTTCCAAGGCATCATCATAGGTTCCCTAGAGATCATTAGTTCCCATCGCATGGAAAATCTACTCAAAAAAGGTCATTTTGGTGTTATTTCAGAAATCCATGCCATACAAGCAACTGAGATTGTTAGGGACCTAACCCACACATAGGTAGAACAATATATTCGGATGTAATAAAGGTCAATATTAATAAGTCCTTGCAATAAAGTAGAATAAGTCGAATGCAAGAAGACCTAATAGAAGCTTCTGCTTCTAGAAGGATCTTCCTCTAGATGGTTCTCTTGATATACATATTTAGTATAAATAGGATTCGAGGGTATGAGAACCCTAGCTTGGATATTATTGTAATAGAGCTCTGCTCGACTGGAGGTTGCCCCCTCAAAGAGGCACGTGAACATTGATCTCAAAATCAAAGTGCTCTTTCTGGTGTTATTTTGATATCATTTCAGTGTTATTGTGGTGTTGTTATGGTTATGTTGTTGTTTATATGCCATTTCTAGCATTTTATTTCTGTTCTGCATACTTTTTATATCTAGAATATTACAGAGACACCCTCTATGCCGCATGACCTCCAATTCATCCTCTCTAAACATCAAGTGGTTTTTTCCACTCCCTAGGGACTCCATCCTTCCTGTGGTGTTCATGATCATTCCATTCCCCTTGTCCCAGGAAGCCTTCCTCCCAATATTTGTCCCTATCGTCACCCCTTTTCCAAAAAAAAAGAAATTGAGAAAATGGTTCAAGAACTGCTCCATGCAGGTGTTATCCACCCTAGTACGATCCCCTACTCTTCTCCTCTGGTCATGGTCCTTAATAAATAAGGTTCTTGGGGCATGTGTCCCGACTTCCTCTCCCTCAACAAACTCACCATTAAAAACAAATTTCCCATTCCTACCATTGATGACCTCTAGGATGAATTGACTAGTGCCCAGTTCTTTACTAAACTTGATCTTTGTTCTGGCTACCACTAGATATGTATGAAATAGGTAGACATTCCTAAGATTGCCTTTAGAACTCATGAGGGCCACTATGAGTTTTTGTTCATGCCCTTTGGCTTGTGTAATGCTCCCTCCACTTTCCAAAGCCTCGTGAATCATGTCTTCCATCCTTTTCTCCTTCATTTTGTCTTAGTTTTCTTTGATGATATCCTCATCTATAGAAAAACATGGAAATACCATATTTCTCATGTGGATCGAGTTCTCCATCTACTCTCTCAACACCAACTTTTCCTGAAACAATCTAAATGTTCTTTTGGCGCTTCAGAAGTTGAGTACTTGGGTCATATTGTTGGCAAGGTCAACGTCATGGTGGATCCTAAAAAGATTGAATCTATGCAAGATTGGCCTCACCCAAAGACTCTCAAAAGCTTGTGTGGATTTCTAGTATTAACAGGTTATTATCACAAGTTTGTTAAGAATTATGGAAAGATTGTGGCACCTCTCACTGCACTCCTTAAAAAGAATTATTTCACTTGGAATCCAGCAACTGCTCAGGCCTTTCAAACCTTGAAGATGGCCATGTGCACCACTCCAGTCCTAGACCTTCCTGATTTCACAAAGACCTGTGTCCTAGAATTTTATGCTTCAGGGAAAGGAATTGGTGTTGTCCTTATGCAAGAGGGTTGGCATTTGGCCTTTACCAACAAACAATTTTTTGAGATAAATTTGGGCAAATCAATCTATCAAAAGGAAATCTTGGCTATTTTGAATGTGGTTGATCTTTGGCACCCTTATATATTGGGGAAACGCTTCCAAATTAAGACAAATCATCAAGGCCTCAATTATTTTTTGGAACAACACATTTCCTCCCTAGAGCAACAAAAATGGGTGACTAAGCTCTTTGGATATGATTATGAGATCATTTACAAGAAAGGAAAATACAATGTGGTTGCGGATGCACTTTCCAAAATATATGAAGATGAACGGTCCCTTTTTTCTGTCTCCTTCATTGTACAAGATTGGCTCCAAGATGTTCTCTAGGAATGGCTACATGATCCCAAAAGTTCGCATCTGATACAACAATTGCAGTCCAATTATGCAGTTTCCCCAGGGTAATCTTGGATCCATGATGAGCTTCGATACAAAAATGGGTTGTATTTAAGTAAACAGTCAAAACTTAAATCTACGGTACTTTCTAAGATTCATGCCACATCTGCAGCTGGGCACTCTAGGTTTACCAAAACCTATGACAGGGTCAAACATTCTTTTTTCTGGGATGGTATGAAACAGAACATTCGTGATTTTGTGGCTGAATGTGATGTGTGTCAACGCAAAAAGGGTGAAACAATCAAATCTCTTGGTACACTACAACCTCTTCCGATTCCACCTGCTATTTGGTGGGATATCTCTATGGATTTTATTGTAGGCTTACCTAAATCGGGCAATAAATCAGTCATCATGGTGGTAGTTGATTGTCTTTCCAAGTATTCTCATTTATGTGCTCTTCAACACCTACTTACAACATCCACTTTGGATCAACATTTCATGGATAAGGTCTTCAAGCTTCATGGATCGAGAGGAACTTGCAAAGTTGGGTTTATAGGAAGGGTTCCTTCCTCAACCGTAACTAAATCTCTCTCGGGATTTGTTAACAAAAGAGTAGCAGCACTCCCAGTGTTTGAATGGTTCTCAACCTCTTCACGATAAATGTCATCAGGTGAGTTAGGAGGTAAGGGTTCATAGACTTCTGGAGGAAACCCTTGCATCCTATGTGATCTATGAAGACCTTTTTTTTCTACAGTCTCAATTTTGAAAGACAATCAAGTAAATAAATAACTCTCTCTAAAAATCTAGAAAAACCAACAAGCAAACAATGCCTTCTCGTAATGAACATACTAGTTGGTGATTAAATACAACATAGTTGTAAGGACCCCTTCGTTATGTCTATGAATAGCAAAGTACAATAGGAATTTTTTTTTTTTTTTTAACAAATAAGAAATTAGCAACATCACCTAATTCATATCAATGCAAAAACACCTGACATCATAACTAAGGTGACACATGATCAGAATATAAACAAACTCTACAATATCATTGCGGAACGAAATTTCAAACTATAATTCCAACCAATCTCATCATATTATCACCAATAACAATAATTTTGCCGAATATAAAACTGCTTTCTACTTCACCATTAAAATCATACCGTTGCCACTCGCCCGCTTCGGAGACGTCCCTCGCGCTATGCCGCTTCCCTCGCTCCGTGCCGCGTCCCTCTTGCCGACCGTAGAAAGCTCACCGGTATCTCCCAGCCAACGCTAGGGGTACTCTTCTTCCCCCTTAGCCCCTCGAGCCGCAAAGGGGCCACACAAGAACCAGAGATAGAATAGTGTCTCAGCTCGCCTCCACGGCTGAGCTACCAATACAAACACAGCTGAGATATACCCAACTCCTCACAAGAAACCCGTCAAGCCACAATTCGATAGCGTAACGTTACGCTAACCGTTCCTCCCTTCTTCCTTCCTTTCCCCTCCTTTTATAGAATTTTGAGACTGACCTAATTCATAAATCATTAATTAATTAATTTTTAATGACTAACCCTCTAACAGTCTCCGCCGTCCAAGTGTCACACATGCCTCTGGTTCTCCAAAATTAATTTCTTTTTAATTATTAAAAGACTCAA
>JASDQU011104244.1:0-21424 GCA_032191745.1 Picea mariana | reverse complement strand
AAATGAGTCTGAATTAATCTTTTTTCTGACTCGTTCAAAAAGAAAAAATATTTTCGAGTGATTTGTCGCTTTCACACTCGTTAAATTGGATTTGAAAGGTCATGAGTCTTAGTTAAGCTCTTTTCATACTCGTTTTCAAAAAGTGAAAATATTGTCGAGTGAACTTGTCTCTTTCACACTTGTAAATTGGATTTGAAAGGACATATATTTATCACAAGTTTATCACTTTTTTACACCAAGTAGACTAAAATTCATAAAAGAGGACATTTTTTGGCGTTAAGTTGTGATTGCATCTCATGCTCTTGCTTGCAGTATTGAGCCTATAGTTGGTTCTCACTTTGCATTATAAACCGTTTTCCTCAAAAAAATTTGCATACTCAACCAAGCAAATCCTTGCTTATATCCTTTGCAATTTGACAACCTACACCTAAGAGGGAACATTCCCCCGAGTGTCCATCTCCTGCATGCATTTCCCTGCATTGAGCATAGGTACGTTCCACTGCTGGAACTAGTTTTTCTTACTTGCGACACTTGTTTCCTCCTCTGTATCATAGCATTCATTTGTCTATGAACAAACAAAAAAAGATGGGTGGGAAGGGAGTATTATATTGTATTGGCAACAATCGTGTCGCCTTTGAACAGACCACAAAGTCATTGAGTCCATTTGTCATCATAATTTTGGGATTAGCATGGCCTTAGGAAGCTAATCTCGTTAGAAAGTCTTCTCTACCGACTGGTTACTCTTATAGTCCCTATAGAGAATGTCATTGATGCCTCCAGCATCTAATGGTTTCATCATTGGGTCTGTGTTGTCGGAGTCTTCCATATGTCTCATGCTCTTGTTCAAAGGAAGTCTATCAACTTGTGTCGGCCACTCCTCAGAACTCTTGACTTTGCATGTCGGCCATACCCTTAGTTTGTCTCAGAATCACATGATACTGTAGTCCTATCGTGCACCCTGGCCCTACTTTCATCATAGGTAGGTAATATTGAACCCAAAAGTCGACATTTCATCATTGGTCATTGACTGGGTGGTTTCCCTTGTGTTCGATGGAAAGACATATATTCACACATTGGGATTCATGCAATGTATTGGATGTGATTAGCCTTATTGGTGGTTTCCTCGACTTTGTCAACATTTTTCATCATTGGTTGTTATTCAGAGGGTATTTTTCATGTTTCTCTTTCACTTGGCACACGCGAAAGAGGCATAGGGTTTTTGGTTTGTGAACATGTTCTTCGTCTGATTTCCACCAAATCATGAAGCTCCTTCTTTGTACCTAGTGTTGACTGATGAGAGATTCCTTAATGCTCTCCTTTTAGCGGGTCTCTTTCAATCGACTTCAGCTCATTTATTCTGGAAACGGGACCTAGATTCTTATGAGTACCTTGAGGCTTACAGTCATTAGTGGCAGGCTCTCTCACCATCAACAGTTGGGAATACATCAATGTCTCCTGATCGATGGATTCTTTAGGTGTTCGACATCGGCTCCTTTATTCACACTTGTAAGAATTTACTTGGTGCCTTGATACCTACTTTCATTATCGGTAGGCTGTCTCGCATTTGTTAACGATATACATCAATGACCAGTAATAAAATGATGGCTCATTGTGTTCGACCTCAACTCCTTTATTCACATGATGTAGACTTGGACCCTTGGCGGATTGTGTAGAAGACTTGAAGACATCACTATGTGGTTGCATCTTTCCCTAGATGTTACTTCCTTTTCATTCGACTAGTACCTATATGACTTCAGTGATCATGGGAGATCAGATTGTACTCCATTGTATACAAATATCTTCATATTGATTTTGAGACTGGTTTTACTGGGCCTTGTTCACGACTATAACAACTATTGGCATGTAACCGCATTTGTATTTGTCTATTCATGGCCACAGACACTTGTTTGGTATATTTTCACATGGATCTGCAGTGTAATTCTGTTGGCAACCATGTATGCAAAGTCAATGCAGAATATAATGAGAAACTAGTTCTTTCAGTTGGTTTCCCATCACTCCACTTCTGGGTTATTTATAATGTATTTTTGCCATCGCAGATACTCCTCTAACCTCACACATTAGGGGGCATTTTTTATAGAAATATTTTCCTCACCCTATGAAATCTTGCACATAAGGCCTTTTTACATTTCCCCATGCAGACTTATCATCCCTGTTTGTGAAATCCAGAGCCAAAAATAAATATTTTTCCACATGTACGCATCTTTCACACTATACAGCATGCGTATACGCAGGTTGCTCCACTACAGCACGCGCACATTGGGATTTGTGCCATAAAACTAAAATTAATGTCATTTTTCCATGTCACGACAATAGATATATGATCCTTGGCCTTCCATATACTGGAAATGTTCCAAATTGACCCTTCAGTTCTATTTTGAAGGCTATAAATGGGCCAATTCCGAGCTATGGAAAGAGGAGAAAGAATTCAACTTTGAGAAAAAAGTTACTCTGGAGGAATTATTTACTTCATATTGAGTCTGCATCCCTTTGTCCTTTAAGTCTGAAGACAGTGTTCATCCCCCAAGCTCTTCCCTTATTGATTGAGAACCTCATTGTTTCTCTTTTATCATCTTGCCTTTGGTGGAGGATTGAAGTGGTGGAGGCCTAGCTGGACGGAACTTAATTTCTCGACTCCAAACCGTGCCGACATGGAAGTCTGTAAAATTTTCACTTATGTTGATCATATATTAATAGAAATAGTCTTTTCCCATCCAATTGATATCTTGCAAATATTTGAATTATTATTACATGGGTGTATTTGTCTTGTTTATTAATGGATTATGCTATTGAATGTGCTTGCATTATATAATATCACCATATGCTTTCTTTGCTTGGTTGTTGAGGACTAGTTGCAAGTATATTTCTTTGGGCCAAGTGCTCAACAATGGAATTCATCAAACGTCTGGATGAGGTAGGCCTTTTATCTTGTCTTTCTAGCATATTTGTTTTCATAGCATACTTGAGAAGAGATTTGATTTCTGCAATCATTTTCGTCTGTTGTGGTTCACCCTAGCCATAGAGATATTTTCCTCGTAACACTCTACTCCCTACCCCAAGAGTTCCAGCTTGAAGAAATCCTAATGGGTATTGGAATACACTGGGATGATATGTAAAATACTCAGAGGCAACCAAGTAGAGGAGATATACGTCATATGCCTAAATCTATGAGTATATGAACACTTTCAAGGCTCTGCCAGGCTCAATAACCATAGAATATCAGGATGAAGACTGGATCCAAACTATATATTATGAACACGTTCCCTTCTGCTACTGAAAATTTCATGAGCATGGACATCTCTTCTAAGATTTCCCACTCAACACCCCATCTCGACCATTAGTGGAGTAAAAATCGAAAGATGGTTTCACACAAGTAATAGGTCGTAGGAAAAAACCTCCAAAAGAATACAATCAGGGCGGGCGAAAGATAATCCTCACCAACAACTCTTTTAATTCCCTAAGCAATCTGTCAGATGCAGAGGAAGTGGAAAATCCTCATAAACTAGAATATCCTCCCATAGATAAAGGTATATCCAAACAATCCCTATATCCATTCCTAGAACAAATCATCACGCACAGTTGCCCAAGCCATTTGGATCCAGGAAAAGAGTCAGATGAAGGGGGTGACACTGTAATGCATATGGATGAACGAGAACTAGCCAACATAGATCTGGAAAAGTTGCACGATGCCTTCAAAAAGAAAGAAATGCAATCTAATTCGATTGAGAAGCCCTGAAAAATACACAAGGTATTCATAGATTCCACAACAGAAGCCACCTCCAGACTAGGCATAAGTTTGGATACAGATTCGGACCCCAGATAGACCCCTAAAGAGAGTAAATGACATGGACGTAAATTGGCACAACAAATGATTAAAGAGGTAGGTCACTTTATGATTAACTCATGGCAGATACAACATCTCACCGAGGGATTCTTCTCTCCCCCACCCAACTCTTCATGATGAAGATCATCACATGGAATATAAGAGGTCTAAATGGAAGATCCAAATAGAGGATTATTCATAACAACATAATGGCAAAGGATATGGATATTCTTTTACTACAAGAAACAAAATGTGCAAGAGAATCCACAAAATAAGTGTTTAGGAGATGTTGGAGGTACTGCAATTTCATCTACACTGAACCAAAAGGTGCAGCAGGGGGACTGACAATTATCTAGAACCTTTCCTTGGTTATTGTTGATCAACCCTTCTCTATCGCTGGCACACTATCAACAAACTATCGATCCATTGGGTCCAGCAAGGATGGTGTGCTCACAAATTCTTATGGTCCACAAAATAATTAGGATAAAGATCTATTCCTAAACAATCTCTCCTATTTAGGGGAATTGATAGGACAAAACCGTTGGATTCTTGAAGGAGATTTTAATATCATCCTCACTCTAGAAGAAAAAATAGGAGGCTTGAGGTGGCTGGAACAAGACAGTGGTAAGTTCTGGGACCTCATGGATCATCTCAAGTTGATTGACATTGAAACTAGGAATGGCTCTTTCACTTGGTCCAATAAGCGTTCTAGATCCCAACAAATTTCTTGCGGACTTGATACTTTTCTGATTTCTAAACCCCTGATGCTAGAGGGACCCTCGATTGAAGCAAGTGTCCTCCAAAATTTAGGTTCAGATCATTGGCCAGTACAACTGTGGATCGATACGATAGATATGCCCAAATTCAAACCATTTTGATTCAAAAAAATTTGGTTAACTCACCCTGACTTTCCTGAGCTCTCCCAATCCTGGTGGGGTAATGCATAAAACTCTCATGGTTCAAGAATGTACAAATTCCAACAAAGACTAAAAAAATTCAAGAAGCAACTCCGAGAATGGAATAAGAATGTCTCTGACAATATCTTTCAGGCGCAGAGAGCTTTGGAGCAGCACCTGGAAGAAATTCAACAAGAATCAATTTTGTTGGGTCACTTGGATGCTCTGAGAAAGGAGGAGGATCTGCTTAAACAATAACCTGAGGAAAGACACAAGTAGGAGGAAATCCTTTGGAAGCAAAAATCCAGAGTGCAATGGCTCAAGAAAGGGAAAAGAAACATAAAATTATTTCATCGCTCCATGGTACACATATGATATATTAATCACATCACTAATCTTGAAGATGCACAGGGAAACACAATTCTATACCGTGGAGGATTAGAAATAGAGCTGGTAAATTACTACAAAGAGCTTCTACCTGAACCTCCCATTGTTTGAACACCAGCCATCAATCGATTAAACCAACACATTCCATCCCTCATTACACCTTAGCGAAATCAAGCACTAATGATACCAATCATGCAGGAATAGGTGGATCGAGAAGTCAAGGAAATGCCCTTGGGAAAGGCCCCGGAGATAGGTGGCTTCACTGCAAACTTCTTCCACTTTTGTTGGTCGATGATAAGAGAAGAGGTATGGAAAATAGTGGAGGAATCCAGAACTCCGGGACAAGTGCTTTCGGCCCTCAATGCCACTTTTATCAGTCTAATCCCGAAGGAAGAAGGAGTCACCAACCCGAAGAAATTTAGGCCCATTTTACTTTGCAATGTCATCTACAAGATTATCACCAAGGTCATCGCTCTTCGACTCAAACCCATCCTTCCTTTAATCATATCCAAGGAGCATTCAGGTTATGTTGAAGGGAATCAAATTATGTATAGTGTTATCCTAGTCCACGAAGTGATCCACTCACTCAAGTCCACTCACACTCCAAGTATCGTTATCAAGCTTGATCTCTTCAAAGCTTTTGATCGCCTCAATTGGAATTATATGCACTCTCTTCTTTCAGCTTTTGGTTTTAGCAGGGATTGGATCCTTTAGATAATGAAACTCACCTCCTCTTATTTCTTCTCTATCTTAGTTAATGGAGTTCCCTCCCAACCTTTTTCTCCCTCCCATGGAATCCGTCAAGGGGACCCTCTTCCCCCCTTTCTTTTTTTCATCATGGTAGAAGGTTTGGGACGTTATATAATAGCTTCTATAATGAAATGTTCCCTATAAGGTATTCCTTTACATGGAATGCAACCTGCTACCTCTCATAGCCAATTTGTGGATGATACCATGCTAATGAACACTCCTATGACTCAGGAATCCAACAAGCTCAAATCCATCATCTTGGACTTCAATGAAGCCTCTCGCACAAATTTTAACTTGGAAAAATCCCAACTCTTCTTTTTCAACACTCCCCATGCAGTTCAGTATCACATCTCTCACCTTCTGGGCATTCCCAAGAGTTCCATTCTTTCCAACTACCTGGGAATTCCCTTAACCGATTCATATGCATGAAAAATATCTTGGGATACCCTAATCCTCTACCTTTCTAATCGCTTAAGCACATGGACCTTTAGATCCCTCAATCTTGCTATCAAACTAGTTCTCATCAAATTAGTCCTTCAAGTTATCCCTTCTTATCTCTTCTCACCTCTGTAATCCCCACAAACTGTTATTAAAAATATAATAAGTCTACAAAGGAATTTCCTCTAGCATGGACATGATCCAGGGAAAAAATGGGCCCTTGTCAGTTGGGAAAAATTTTGCAAGACAAAGTCCATGGGGGGACTTGGCCTCAGGGACCCTAGACGGTTGAAAAACATCATGGGAGTGAAAATTTGGTGGTGTTGGCTCAAATATCCAACTGAAATATGGGCTAAAATCTAGAAGAAAAACTATGCCCCACATATCCCGAAGGCACAACTTATTCAAATCAATGAACATATCCAAGTCTCTAATATTTGGAATGTAGCCTGGCAGAATCGACCTCTCATACAGACTCATGCATTATGGGAAATACATAATGGTCAAAATGCTCCGTTTTGGATGGACTCATGGAAACAATTACCTCGGTTGCAATCACTGAACAACTTGTGCCCCATTCAAAACCATATACCATAGTTGGAACACCTCAAAGTTATTGACCTTTGGTAAAATATCTCACATCATCCCCCCTGGAGGAGCTGGAAAACACTCCCTCATGACCTAAATACTCATGCATATTGTAATTTAGAACCATGGAATACAATTTCATCCCAAAGGAAAATTTGTATCAGGGAGGGATCAAATATTCTACGTTGGATTCATACCCCCTCAGGTACGTTCACAATCAAAGAGGCCTACTTCCTTCAGGACAATTTTCATAACCAACTGAAAGAGCATATCTGGAACATCATATGGTGATCTAAGTGATGGCCGAAAGTTTCCACTTTCCTTTGGCTCATGGTACAAAATCGAATCCTTACTTGTGACAACCTCATAAAACGAGGCTTCATTGGACCATCTATTTTTCACCTCTATTAGCAATAGGAAGAATCAATGGATCACATATTCAACCAATACTCCAACTAAGGGGAGTTCCAGGATCATGCCTCTCAGATTATGAGGAAAACCAACATATTAAGGGACAACATTATAAACACCATAAGGAATTGGGGAACTGAGGCTTACGAAATCCCCATCTCAAACATGATTTGGGAGCTTCTACCAAGCTTCATTGTCTTACAGCTCTGGAAAGAACAGAATAGATGTATCTTCTTCTCCCAAGCTTCCACCCCTTCTAGCATCTGGTCAAATATCTTTGGGAACATAAATGAAAGTCTCTGTGCCTAGCTTTGGACCCAGGAAGACCTCCCCAGTGAACCCCACAAATTTCTCATCTTTTCTTCATGGAAGTTGAACTTACACAACACTGCACTCAGTCTGATCCCCCTTCCCAACTCCATTTCCCATATCCCCTCCACTTTGAAATGCCCCCCTCATGGCTTCTTCAAACTAAACTTTGATGGTGCTTCAAAGGGAAATCTTGGCCCTACATGATTTGGTGTAGTTGTCTAGGACAAAATAGGACAAATCAAGTCCATTTTAGATGGACATCTAGGTCATGACTCCAAAAACTCAACAGAGCTTTGGGTTCTCATAAGAGGGATACAATTAGCCTCTAATCTAAATCTAAATCTCTTAATTAATGAAGGGGACTCTAAATTAATTATCTTGCTTACCACCAAAAGTCATTAATGGGATTGATCCTAAGAAATTCAAACCAATTTGGTGTTGTCTTGACCCTCTTAACACCTTGCAAGCTCTTCTACATCCCTCTCTCACTCTTATCCCCTATCATGTGTGACGAGAAGAAAACAAGGTTGTTGATAATCTGGATAATGAAGGAATCTCTTCTCAAGCAGAGGACATCCTATTTGATGCTCAACATCCCTCTACTTTGTGGTTGTTGTTTCAATGCAGGGAGATTGCACTCAAAGATTGCTCTCCCCCAGATGGGGTGACCCTTGGCACTCATGGCACACTCAGCACACATGCGCTTGGCGTAGTTAACACCCATTGTCGCCACCCTTCCTTCCCATCAACTCAATATGTGTGGCATTCATTTAGGAAGGTTGGTAGTGCGCTTGCACATGAATGAGTTTTTACTGGTGCACATACAATAAAGGACAAGGTTTCACGGAGTAGGTACGCAGAAGCTAAGCACCATAATTTTGGTATTTAAGGAGCCTTTCCTTTTCAATTCCACTACTTTTATGGAGGTAAGGTATGTCTATTTCTATTTCATTATGGATTGACATTATGTTTCCCACTCCTCTCCTAGTTTTTCTCCCTTCTTGTGTTGGGTTATCGTTCTCATCCTAGAGTCTTCAATGTCGCGTGAACGAGGCAAGCCGAAGCATGGTCCAACCTATTACATTTTTTTGGCCTGAAATCATCGACCTGGCCCCTCTTTGGCCCTTTCTTCACCTCCCATCCCCTCCATAAGCCATGTTGGTCCTCCTCTGTCTAATCAAAATTGGGTTGAATAAGACAATGTCTCTCCTTATGTCGAGGAAGAGATTCCTCCAGTTCCCCCCCAAGTCCCTGTGGAATCTCTCCTATGCATTGCTTCAGACCTTCAGTAACCCCTATGCAATTCAGGACAACTTCCTCAAAGTGTTGACCCCGTGACATAAATGGTAGGTTGTCTGGTTGAGGAAGATATTCCTCCAACATGGCTTGAGGAAATAAGTATGATGACATCACAATTTTTTAACAAGCCTCAAAATTTTGTTTCCTCTGAAAGAGCCACCCAAAACTCACGAGTTCTTGGAAGATCATCTGCATCTCATCTTCAAAATGTGACAGGACATGGCTGACCAACTTCACCACCAGGATATCCTCAGTCGTCGCTTGGATGCATTTTTTATTCTCTCTCAAGCGAGCCTGCCAAGCGACGGTGCCCGACCTACTACCAACCGTTCATTTTTTCTCCTGCATGGCCACACTCTCCCAACATTCATGACAACCCAGGTTCTCCTACTTTCTATTTTTATTTTCTATTGTTATGTTTTCAGGTCCAGAGAGGCCACAATTACAATTTTGTTTAGGACTAGTTTTGTTTGGCATTGTGAACAAAAACACGATTTCTTGTTTTGCAGGCACCTTTTCTAGTTTCCATTTGTATGGCTGAGCTCAGGAAAAATTCTCCATGTGTAATTCTATGAAGACTCTTTAAGGAAATATAATTTTTATTTACAAAAAAAAAGATAGTTGAACTCTATGATTACACGTAAAAATTCAATGATTACGTATATGTGATCCACATTATTTTTGGAATAGCTCCTCTTGCAATTCAATTATTCTTATTTCTTTGATAATCTCCTTATACACTTTTTTGGAATTCCCTACCAACATGTTTCTTAAAAAATGAAAATCACAATGAAAAATCATTTAATATCTCTATGAAAGTAAATATAGTAGAAATATCATGTTGGTAATTTTTTGGACAAGTACATACATATTATTTTTTCCCCTAGAAAATAGATCCCCAAGAAACCCCTAGGATGTTCCCTTCATTTTGAGGATAGTAACCCAATGTAAAGTACGCAACATAGACTAAGTATTCTTGGCCTAAAGAGAACATCAAGTGATTCCCATAAATATTGAGTACATTGCATAGTCAACTAGCCCAGGGACTTGACCCCGAGATCTCCTACTTGTGATTCACATCACTCAACCCATTGAGCAGCCCATCAAGTTACTTATGTTTGGAATATAATTCATCCCACCCTCAATGCAAGGGGATTTTTGTTACCTTTCCAGTGCCACAGACACACACACACATCTTGGGATATACCCCGTACTTGCATCTCACATGTGTTCCTGGATGGGCTTTAAGACCCCCTTGGCTCCCCCACCTCTCTTTCTTTTCAGAACAAACTTCAATGAAATTTGAACCTGGACAACGGGGGGGGCGAGGGGGTGGAATTCCTATTGATTTATCATTACATCACATGCTCACGTGCAATATATAATTATTATAGAAAAACATATTTAGAAATAATACTTTCTAAACAATTATTTTTTGTTATTGCAAGTTTCATAGGTCTCATTGACTATTGCTCCAAGAATGATTGATGTAGATTAAATATAACCTAATTATTTGATTCATTGGATTATTTTTTTACTGTAAGTGAAAACAATGTTTATATGTTCATTCCTCTATATCTCTCATAGTTTTATAGAATTTTTTACCCTATCAATAAATTCTAGCACCGCTCCATATGAACTAAGGACAAAGGCATCATCATTTATGTCCCTCATGATTTTTTTTCCTTTCAAGAGGGTCATTTGCTTCCTTGTTGTCAATCCTTGCATAACATTCAACATATGAGAAATTGAATATTTGAAAATTGTTAGCTATTATTGTTAAGAAGTACATTATTAGTAAAAATTCAAAGAAAAACTTCATGTTGATCACATTTCGATCCACTTTATTCCCTTGTTTGCAACATTTCCATATAGGTTTTATGCTCTTTTCCACTTGGATTATGAACAATCTTATAGATTTTTTTCAAGTTTTTGCTCTGCATGAGACAAATTAACCAATTACACATCATTTAAACCTACATATAATTCAAAAATATTAATTTTATTAAAAATTCAAATAACTTGTCATGTTCTATTCTTGGGGTGTGCTTCATTCACATCCGTTGTTATAAGTTTTTTCCACAATTTTCTATCAGCCATATTCTATCAATAAAAGACCCACATAAAGAAATATACAAATTATTAAATATGTTTTACAAACTAAATAAAGAATTCCCTCCTAAAATTGTTTTTGAGTTAATCGGCATGTGTTATACAATAATACACATCGGTGCACACACACAATATATATATATATATATATTAAAAAGTGCACTATGAAACCCAAAAATATCTTTTTTTAAATATTGATAGGACCAAGTGGTGCACTTTACATTAATAAATTCACTACTGTGTATTTATTATACAGTGTGCACTGTGAAAAAAAAAAACTATCAAGGAAAAGGTTTAGATATAATGCAATGAAAGAATCCAATCCATTAAAATATTGTTTACATCAAAATAATTGTTGAGGCTAACAAATACCCATGGCCCCCACAAACAAGTATCATTGTGAAAGGCTAAAGGAACTAAATCCTTGTTGCCAGGGTTTGCAACAACATAATCAAAAGGAAAGGCTAGGGTTTGTAGTATAATAAAACAAAAGGGAAACAAAAAAAAGATAGGGTTTGTAACATTTAAGGTGAGTTTGAAACGCCTTTATTTTCCTGAAATAAACAATAAATATGAATAGAAAAAAATTTAAAAACTCTAGATTTTTTTGAATTTATTGAGGGAAAATTTGATGAGAAGAAGAGAATTAAGTTAAATTTATGAAATTTCTCCTCTACAAATTTGTATTTGACCCATGGTGAACCCTTACATATTCCACTCTTTAGAAAAATATTTCCACTCTAATCTCTTACTTGGTAAATCTCTTTTTCACAAATCTCCCCTCTAACTTTTGGCACAATAACATGTTATTGTGTAGGGTTTTGTTTAAGTCACTTTTATAAAAATGAAATTATGTTTGACTTTTTAGCACATGTTAGAATATTTAGAAACTTAGGAGTTAGTTAAGATTAACTTGGTCTAAAGTGTTTTTAGGTAAACTTGTGTTTCTTTAGTATGCATTTGTAGTTATGTAATTCGACGGTCACACTATGTTCTAGACATAGAGTGATCCCACGACTCATATTCTCCTCAATATTAATGACTACATTGATATGTGGCTTAATACTCGATCGGTCCATTATATGAAGAAATAAACTTGAACAATGTAATACAAAACAACAGATTTATGTGAATTGTCCACGATGGATAAATTAACAATGAATATAATTTGATATAAAAATTAATAGATAAATTGATAGTTGATTATTACAATGATGAGGTGCCATTATGTAGTAGCCCAAGTGACCTTTTACGAAAAATTCTTGACTTTTTAATACATCTTTTTATTTAAATTATAATTATTATTTTATTGTTAATGATTTTTCTTTTATTTTATTTATTCTCTTCTTATTATCCTCTTTATTTATTATTATGTATATATATAACATTGCCCTTCCCTTAAAGTTTTCTTTGTCCTCAAAGAAATGGTAAGGAGGGGTGTAACTAGAGAAAGTGCTCTGACTCCCACGTTACGTCCTCTTTTGGAAGATTTTTCCATTTAATAAGATATTCCTTGATTACTCGAGAACACAATATTTTTTCTTTGGTGGCAATAATGGCTTCTGGCTCCAAAACAATCCTCCCTTCATCATCCAACATAGGAATCATTGTCTACACCTTTTTATGTTTCCCTAAAACTCTTTTTAGACATGATACATGAAAAACGTTGTGGATACGACTTCTATCTGGTAATTCGACTGGTAAGCTACGTGACTAATTTTTCTGTTAATTTGATATGGTCCATAAAACTTTGGAGCCAAATTATTATTCCCTTGTTGTTTAAGAGATAATTTTTTATAAGGTTGAAGTCTTACAAATACCCATTCTCATACTTTGAACTCTCTTTCTTTTTTGTGTTGGTCAACTTATTGCTTCATTAAGTTCTTTTCAACTGTTAAGTTTTCCTTGAGTAACTGAACCATTTTATGATTTTTGTCTAAATGATATTTTACTGGTGCAACTTTAGTTTGATTTGTATCCAAATCCTTCCAAGTCAGGGGTTCATATCCATAAAGATCTTTGAATGGTGTCATTTTAGCTGATGTGTGATATGTAGAATTATATCGCTATTCGTGAAGGTGCAACCATTGAAACCATTTATTTTGCTTGTTTGTGACAAAACAACGAAGATAAGTTTCTAAGAATTTATTGACAACTTATGTTTGGCCATATGTTTTAGGATGCTAAGCTGAGCTCGTATTGAGAGAGGTACTGATTTGTTTGCAAAACTCTCTCCAAAAATCCCCTTTAAAATTGGCATCTCTATCACTGACAATGACTTTGGGGAAACCATGTAGCTTGTAAGCATTTTTACAGAAGACTTCAATCATTTGTTTTGTTGAATCTATTTTCCTTACTCCAATAAAGTGTGCATACTTGGTTAGTCTATCTACTACCACTAAGATTCTATCTTTCCCTTCTAATGTGGGTAATCCTTCAATGAAATCCATTCAAATCTCTTCCCATTTTTGGTTGGAAATGTGTAATGGGTGGAGTAACCTAGGGGTTAATGCATTTTCACTTTTGTTTCTATGAAAAAGGTCAAATTATGCTACATATTTGTGAATGTCTATATTCATCCCCTTCCAAAAGAATGATCTACGTGCATTATAGTATGTTTTGAAAAATTCGACATGTCCTGTAACTAGACAATTATGGGATTCTTCAAGAACCATGGATTTAAATATTGAATTGGAATGTAAATAAATTCTTCCTTTATACCATAAAATGTCATTCTTCCACTCAAACTTCGGGTATTGCTTTAATTCATTGATTATGGAATAGGTCTCTGTGTTTTTGGCATATTTGGTTAGGATTTCTTCCAACCATTCAGGAATTGCTATTGATATTGCAAAATCTTGTGCTTCTTCATCTTTTAGTGAGAGGGCATCAACCACTATGTTGTCTTTTACTCTTTTATGTAATATCTCCATATCAAATGTGGAAATTTTCTCTATCCATTTCTTTTGTTTGGTTGTCAATGTTTTTTTTTGTAACAAGTATTGTAGACTATTATGATCTGTACGTATCAAGAACTTGCTTCCTAAGAGATATAGTCGTCATTTTGTTAATGCATGCATGATGGAAAGCATTTCCTTGTTGTATGTGGATTGCAAGGATTCCTTTTTTTTAGTTCCCTACTTTCAAATGTTATTGGGTGTTCCTCTTGCATCAAGACCGCTCTGATCCAAAAACTTGAGGCATCAAATTCTATTATGAAGGGTTTCGAAAAATCAGGTGTTTCTTGTTGAATTTTCTGATTCTTTGATCTGATAGTTATTGTCTTATGATTTCAATACAAAATTTCATTTCATGTCATAGTTATCATAGAATAACTATACACTGGAAATCTCAACTACAACAATGCAGCAAAAATAACAAGATCTAGAAATATTAACCATGCACATTAGACACATGGACACAAGAATTTATCCTTGGAAACCCAACCTTTGGAGAAAATCCAACAACATTTCTTATAGAATAATCAATTCAAGAGTTTACAAGTTTATCACCATCAAAATATACCAAGAGATATCAAAGAGTCACCTCCCAAGCCTAGCGCAACTCCCAAGAGGTAGTGCACAAGAAAGAATACCAAGAACTTCAAGTTGTGGTGAATTTTACCCCAAATAAGACCTCCTTGAAACTTTTGCCTTCTTTATTGAGTGAGAGATGAGTGAGTGTGTGTGTCAAATGAGATGAAATGGAAATTTATTTATGTTTGTCAAGTCACCTGTCTTTTTCATGTGGGGTCAACTTCTCTTCCTGGGTCTTCAATTTCACTTTATTGCTTTATCTCTTTTACTTGTGGAGGTTGACTTATATTCTTGGGTCTTCAATTGCTTCCTGGGACTTCTTTAATGATAAAATTAGCATCGTCTTGTATTCTTGACACTTCTTATTTTCCAGAAAGGTTGTCCTTGAGATTGGTTGATGTAATCTTATCTGGCATGCACCCAATTGTTGTATACTTCTCCCACAAAGCACATCGAGTCTCTGTTAATCCTTGTCAAGTCACGTGATCAAGAATAGAGACTACATCTGGGCCATTCTCCTTATCCAAGTCACATGGACATCTGAGGAGAATTGTTGTCTGATGATAATACATGGAGAACATCATCACCCTGGGTCATTCTCTTTATCCAAGTCACATGGCCATCTGAGGAGAATGTTTTCCCGATGCATATGTACCTCGAGTCTTTGTCGGTCCTTGTCAAGTCACATGATCAAGGATAAATACTATGCCTGGTCCATTCTTCTTAGCTAAGTCACATCGCCAATATGAGGATAATGTCTGCCCGATGCTGCCCAAAACATCAACATTTATAACACAGGGGTTGTGGAAATAATTTTCTTTAAATATTCAAAACACGTTTTTGCTTCCTCATTCCATTGAAAGAAGTTTTTATTTAAAATATTTGTTAGGGTGGCAGTTAAATGAGCATAGTTCTTGACGAATATTCGATAATATCTAGCCAACCCTAGAAATCCTCTTAGCTTAGATATGTTTTTTGGTCTAGGTCATTCTGAGATTGCTTTTATTTTCTTTGGATCTACCTTGACTCCATCTTTGGATATAATGTAAACAAGATACTCCACTTCCTCCTTGCCAAATGTACACTTTGAAATTTTTGCATAGAATTGATTTTCTTCCAGAAGAGACAATACTTGTCCCAAATGCTTCATATGTTCCTTCCATGTTTTGTTGTAAATGAGGTTGTCATCAAAGAAGACTAACACAAATTTTCTCAGGTATGGATGAAATAGTTCATTCATAGTTTCTTGGAAGGTAGCAAGGGAATTAGTTATCCCAAAAGGCATCACTTAGAATTCGTAGTGTCCTTCATGTGTCTGGAAGGCGGTCTTGGCTACATATTCTAATATTACTCTAATCTAATAGTATCCTAATCTCAAATCAAGTTTCAAAAAATATATGGCTCCATGAAGTTCATCCAACATTTTGTCAATGAATGGGATGGGAAATTTGTTCGTGATTGTTATCTTGTTTAACCCTCGATAATCTATGCACAATCTGAAAGAACCATCTTTGTTTCATACTAACACTGCTAGAGTTGCATATGGACTTCTTCTTTTTGCGATAACGCCATATTTTAATAGGTCTTGGAATAATCTTTCTATTTATGTTTTATGATGATGGGGGTATCTGTATGGTCTAACCTTGACTAGACTTGATCTTGGCTTAACTTCAATTACATGTTCAATTCTTCTTTGTGGTGGTAACTTCACGGGGAGGTCTTGAAATACCTTCTTTTGTTTTTGTACTATTTCTTGGATTTTTGGTGCTCTAGAGTTATCTTGTTATGATTCTTGTATCTCCATCTGTTGCCATTGGATGAAATAGGTGGTTTCTCCCTTCCGAATCAGTTTTTCCATCTGTTGAGATGACACCACTTTTGTTTGGGGAGGTTGAAACCCATATAATTTATACCTTTTCCCTAGCCACTTGAATTTGATGAAATGCTTCGGGTGATTGACTGAGTACATGCCCAAGGTTTGTAACCATTGGACTCCTAAAACCACGTCTACTCCTCCCAAGGGATGGTGTAAAATTTTGATTCTAAATTGAAATATTGTATTTGGAGTTTCAAATTATGACATTTCCCTACATTCTCATTTTTTTTCCCATCCGCAACCATTACCTTCATGTCTGGAACTGGATATACAAATAGTTTGAGTTTCCTTGCAATATTGATGTCGAGAAAATTGTGGGTGCTTCATGTGTCGATTAATACTGTCACATTAACATTTTTGATATGTCCTTTTAATTTAAGACTTTGTGGTTGGCTAATGCATGCGATGGCTGTGAGTGATATCCTTGGTGTGTTGTCACCCACGAGTTCTGGTTTGACATTTTGGGGGTTTTCTACTTCTTCACTTACTGACTCTTCTGAGTCTGATTCATTATATTTTTTTGCATCACATGTATATAATAATTTTTTTGAGTTATATTCTATATGACACGTATGTCTCGGGTCCCATTTCTCTCCACAATGTTTACATTTTCCTTCTTTTATTCTTTGGGAATCCAAACTTCTTCTTTTATCATCTCATAAGTTTGGTGGTATATACTTGTCATTTTCTGTTTTTGTAGGCTGAGAGATGTTCCTTCTTGAATAAACGGTGTTGAATCTTGACTGACCATCTAGTTTTTCTTCTGCTTCATTTTCCTTGTGTCCTGCTATTTTGACAATCGTAACCTCATCCAATTTTAACTCATCTTGGATATGTGGTTTGAGACCACCTACGTAAGACTGGAGTAATTGATTATTAGATAGTCCAAACACTTGTGTAGCGAGGGATTCTCATTGATGCATAAACTCCTCTACGCTGCATTTTTGTTATAACCTAGTGAGTTTTGAGAAAAAAACATTTTCAGAGATTCCCTAGAATCTTTCAAAAAAATCATTTTTGAAGGAATTCCAGTTATATGATTGAGTTCTTCCCTTCCACCACAGGTACCTATTGTACACATTTCCTTTGAGGTACATGGATGCATAATTAACCTTTTCTTCATCTATTGTAACGTTATATATGTGGAAATATTCTTCAGTCTTGTTAAACCACGCCACACATTGGTTATCACCTCCATTGTATTTTGAGAGTTCTATTTTTCCTTTGGGAGGATATATCATTAAGGGTTGATACTGTGCTATCGGTTGGGGATTTGGTATTGAATCATCGAAGGGTGGTGGTAATGGTGGTGGTAATGGTGGTGGTGGTGTGTTAGATGTGCTTGAAGCACTTGGTTGTGGTTGGGTGGTTTGTTGATTTCCTTAGATTTTTATAATATTTAAAAGTTCATTATGGTTTTTTTCCTGATCTTGTGTTATAACGATCATAATTTTCTTCAATTTGACTGTTATCTCTTATTTAAAATTATTTATACCTCTGTAACAACCCTCGTTGTTACGAAAACATGCGATGCATAACCAGTGCAATATGTATTTTTTTTTATGCAGGAAGTAACAACGACAACAATCAATTAACGTAACTCAACAATGAACACAACACACGCAATTCAGGCAATAGAAAAACATAACGACCTAGCATACTAGCACATCAAGTAGTTGGAAGCAACATATGACAATCAATCAGACGAAAAATAGAAATGACTACCCGCCCGTCCTACCCTGCAAGGTTAGGACCTCCAGGACACATAAGCAACACTCAAGCTCAGGTTCCCATCGATTTTGACCATTTAAGGTCTCAAGGATAGCGATTGTTTTGAGGAACAAGGAGGTGTCTACATCCCTCCCATCATAAGCAATACCACGCCTATTAGGCTAAAAGTGACATCAATCAATCCAAACACAACAACTTTAATGACACAAGTAGCTAGAACCTTCCTGGCGAGCTAGGACAATCACATTGGAAATTCAAAGCAAGTACAACCCTACTTACAAAAACAACAACATACACATCGGGAGGCACATAACCCCAAGCTAGGTTCCATATGCGTTTATTGATAAATGTGCGCAATGAACCACTCATAAGGTATCACGTCGTCGCATTGCGACAAGTGTGCCAGGAATCCACGTGCAAACAAAAATTTCTAAACCTTCAACCCAACATAAAATCCAACGTGCCTGAAATCTAACTGGCACTGACATACATTATACGACGTCAATAGACGAAGGCGCTCAAACAATAAATCAATGTGAAAAAATTAATGACGAATTCACGAGGAAACATAAATTGCTTCACCATATTTAGATAAATAAATTAAAATCAACCATCAATGTAAATATCATAAGGATCCCACCTATCATAGAATCAACATCCTTTATTAAAACTGACATATCCCAACATTCAATTAATTAATACTAGAGCTCTAGAATGACAGTAACAATTTGTTTTTACTCCCATTAATGTGATCTATTGATACCATAATCACACTAATCGATGACCAATCTGAATTATACATCATTACTAACACCTGGACAACATTTCTAAACTATATGCAAGAATTAAAATGAGATTGTGGCAGTGGCATTAATAGATAATAAAAGCATTGCATTAATTCAAGCGAATTGTTATTCTAATGCAAGGGAAAATGGTTAATCTTTTGGGATGGATAAATCCGTTAACATAAATAAATCAATAACCTTTTTACAAGGGAAGGAACTTAAATTCAAAAAATAGAATTAGGACTTTTACGCATAGATCCTTTCGGCAGTTACCATGCTACCCAACATCTTCTTAATATAGCAAAGTGTAGTTCTTTACAATTAAAAACTAAACAAAAAATCCCCATGCCACTCTGAAGACCGTATCCCAAAATACACACAGTCCTCATTACCAATTTACACCCAACCATATGACATTGATGGATACGGTATACAACCACAATTGTTAAACATTAATAAAATATTAAATGACTGTTATTCCACAATTGAAATGGGTAGGATAGTTGGTTTAATCCCAGCTGTCATCACAACATCCATTTTTACAGCATTAAATCTTTTATAAAGATAGCCAATGCCACTAATTAATATATCTCCTGGTGATATTCAGAAACTCATGATAATTAATTAAAACCTCTATGTTTTTATTAAAATGCTTGTATTTATTCACAAGATGTTAAGAGATGGGCGCACTTAACCCCATGGATCTCAGAATTAGAGTTATAAGACCTGCCAACTGTCCGTAAATGGAGATTCACAAAACACTAGAATAATTAAATAATTAAATGGCGGATTAGAATACAAAAAGTGGCTCAAGAAATCCTAGAAATTCATGGATTTTTAAAAACAAAAGAAACCTCAGAGTAAGACGATGAAGGGAACTGCCACTGGCCAAAAGAAAAATATTACACAAGCATTAAATCTGCAGGGTCATCATTGCTAAAAAAACGGTGCAACATAAGAAATTTAAACTCGTGCTTGTCATTCCTCCGCACCCAACTCGACGTTAGCAATAGCTAGGACAATTAATGCATTTCCTGCGATTTCAGGTGGAAGGCAATGGGTGCAGAAACCAAATCGTTGATACAACAATAAGAGATGTTGGGACAACAAATCTCCATAGGCAGGGACAAGTCTGGACAGTAAATACGCAAACACCAACATGGTCAAGATTAAATCCCTCATTCACCCAACCCAAGTTAAGGTTATGGCCACGAGTTTAAGGAAAAAGACTTTGATATGTCCTCTGCTAAGTCAATAATGATATAAATCTATCATACTGGCTTCAGAATAATACCAAAGGAATGATATACCAAAGAGCACCTCAATGGAACCAATCTACTATTATGGTTGTTGATAGGAAAACACAAAAAGGGGAAAAATCCTAGATTGGCAAGATACGCAGTCCTGACAGAGAGTGATACTTATAGAAAGACCAAATGAAATCCGTCGATTGATGTGTAGTACTAACAAGGTTTACAAACCCAAAAACACAGGCAGAGGTTGGTTCATGTGCTTGCTCTGGTCACGCGAAGATCAAACACTCTAGGACTAAAATCGATTTACAACCAATGATTGAATCACAACACATGAAGGATCAAAAACACAGGCAGAGGTTGTGATTAGAAATCCATTACAACGGAAAGAATTCGATAGTTGATTTCCCAAGAAAACAAAAACAAATCACAATCCATAGAATCGAAAGTCCAAAACATCAACAACTGATCGGGAAAGCCCGTTTGCACAAAATTTAAGGTTTTATGCTTCCACGAAATAACATGTTTAAATTTTTTGTCAAAGGAAATTAAGTAATCGCTATTGAAGGGAGGGGATACAAAGCAAAACAAGTTTTAAGAGCCCAACTCGACTACAAACCAGCATCCTAAAACCACAATAGGAATTGAAACTGAATAAAAGCTTAGATTTAATGCCTTATTATGAACAGATAAAATAGCGTCAACTGGAAATGCATCGTTTGCTTCATCATGATTATAATTTCATACACATGATAATTTTGACTAAAATACAACGAAATTCAAATACACGTATCGAATCTGAAGGCGATTGTTAGGCGAAAATATTTTCGTTTAATTTTGTTGTAGTACTTGCCCAACTATTTAATTTGTCAATCCGAGGTTTGTAGGCTTATGAAGCACACGCACTATATATGCAGGACTAAAGTAGAAGTAATCTAATCTAAATTGCTGAAATGAAATTATTCTAGGAAAGCTTTGAAAGACTAACTAGGAAAGCAGGAAATTAATCTAGGAAAGCAATAAAACATGTGAATAGTTGAATGACAAAAGACATATGTGAGCTCACACAATACATCAATCTCAAATTATATTACAAGAGTCAAATGACAAAGCATGAAAGAATAACAAAGCTAAGAATCCCCTTCTCCTCATTACAAGACTAAATTATGAATTACATGATCTCTAACTCTCCAAGCTAATCTCCTATGA
>JASDQU011104243.1:25029-41156 GCA_032191745.1 Picea mariana | reverse complement strand
AAATTTGACAGAGCCTCCAAGGGTAATCTCGGACCAACAAGATTTGGAGTAGTAATCAAAGACAACACAGTGAAAATCAAGCATCTCAGAGAGGGTTTTCTGGGGTACAATAATAAAAAATCTAGCTAGCTTTGGGGCCTCATCAAAGGACTCCAACTATCTCTAGACATCAATTTTCAGCCCCTAATAATCGAAGGAGATTGTAAACTCATCATTTCACTAGCCACAATAATTATCCAAGGATTGGATAAAGAGAAAATCACACCCATTTGGCGCCTTGCATGTCCCCTCTCTCTTCTACAATCCTCACTACTTCCTCCCATTACTCTTATCCCTTCACACATCAAACGAGAGGCCAACAAAGTAGCATACAGACTAGCTAATGAAGGTGTCAACACTCAGGAAGAGCTCCTCATCATCAATAGCTTGGACCACGAGGATTCACAACTTCTAAAGTAGTGCCAAGAACTATCTCTAAAGGACTGCCTCTCCCTAGATTGGGTGACACATGGAGCACACTCATCAAGAGTTGGGGTGAAAAAGAGGGTAGTTAAGGCTCCTTGCCACCACCCTCCTCCCCTGTCGAGTCATGATATCTAGTTTTCATTTTTGCCAAGGCTTAGTGTGATGGGTCTTAATGGAGACTCGGTCTCGTCTCCATGGCACCAGTATGATACAATGAATGGCTATTACTACAACACTTATGTCTACCAGATCCATCAACTCTTCCATCCTCCTTCTCTCATTATCCTATGGGGGGTTTTATCTTGGGCATTTGGCCGCAGTTCGTGGTCTAATTCTTCTTGATTTTCTCCGTGCCTTGGATTTTTGTCCTCCGTCTCTTTCTCGCACCATTGGTGATTACATTTTCCCTGTGCTCTGCTCAACCATGCCTCGCAAGAGAGGTAATCCCTAATGAGGGCCAAACTATTACATCTGGTTCTGTAGGCACAAGTGCCTAGGACCAATCTCTCTTTCTCTCATCCCAAGTAGAATTTCAAGCCACTCACCCTCCTATGATAAGAATTGGCATGAGGTAGCTCAATCGGAGCCCCTCCCATCAATCAACGAGGGTCTCTGAGGAGGTTGTCTATTGGAAGAGGAAATTCCACCCAATTGGGAGGAAATTCTTCCATTTTTTCCAACAACCACCTCAGAACAATGACCAACCACTTGTGTCACCACCCCTTTGATTTTCCAGGAGACAGAAGAGACAAGATGCATCATGGAAGAGGAAATCCCTCTTCAGGAGGACCACTCTGGTAAGAATTTTGCTGCTACTATAGAAGAGGACCCTGATATAGATTATTCTGCTGCTAATGATTTTTTCATTGCTACCATGGAAGAGGACCCTGGAACAAACTGGTATGAATGTTGGAAAGAAGACGATTCTGAAGAAAATGCTCACCCAACTCCCATCTATTGCAGGCTCAAATAATACCACCTAGGCTTGATCTTCAATATGCGCAAGGATATGATAGAGTAGTTGTAGAACCAGTGCACCCTTAACAAGCACTTGGGTGTCCTGTATGACTCCCTATCAATCGAGCCTATGAAAACTTGATGTTCGAATTGCTGTCAGCCTTTTTTCTTCCGTTTTCTCCATGATGGATGCCTTGGTTTGCCTCATGTCTAGTCCTCTCATAGGTTTTTTCTCTGGTCTTAGTGTTAAGTCTTTTGTGCACCACAGACTCTAGTTCTGGTTCACTAGCTAGTCGGGGCACTCAGTCCACCAGCTATTCTGGTTTCCATGCTTGTGGCAGAACAGGTGACATGCTCTATTGTATACTTAGACATGTGTGATTTTTACTAAGGAAAGGTAATACAATACTTTATATTTACAAAAAAAAAAAAAACTAAATATCACAAAATTGATAGATTAATAAATGAATACATTGTAATATATATATATATATATATTCCTAAAAATTGTTTTTAGGAATATTTCTTTTTGAATGATTATTTTTTGTTGTATGTTTTTTCTATTACAAGTTTGATACATCTCATTGACCATTGCTATGGAAATGCTTCATGTAGTTTAAATATAACCCGGTTCTTGGAATCATTGGATTTGTTTCTATAATGTAAGTGGAAAGTACGTCTATACGTTCATTCCACTATACCCCTCATAGTTTTGTAAAAACAATTTCATCTTTGATTAATCTCCAACACCACTCCAGATGAGCTAAGGATGAATTCATCATCATTTACATATTCTATATTAATTAATTTGGTTTTGTTATGATGAAATTTTGTTCCCTCATTGTTGGTTCGTGTAGAACATTAAACATATATGAATTACTAGATTGTTTTAAACATGTTATCTAATATTCCTAAGTATATTATTAATGAAAATTAAAAAAAAAAGATCATATTGAATAGTATTTTTTCATTCACCCGATTCATCCCTCTGAAATTTTTCCATCAAGCTTTTACGCTCTTCTGCACTTAGATCAGAAACAATCTTTTCGATCTTCCTCATTGTGTGTCCCTGCATGACACACACTAACCAATACATATTAGTTAAACTTATATATAGTTCAACCATATTAATTTTGTATAGAATTTACAAATAACATGCATTTTTTGTTTTTTCGTATGTGTCATCATAGTTTCGACCAAAACTTTTCTTATCTGAACTCTTCTCACTCATATTTTTATCAATATACAACCTGTACCATTCAATACATAAATTATTAAATAAATTTTATAAATAAATCACATAATTTTTCGTGAAAAAAAAACGTTGTATCTGGTGCGCTTTTTATATTCAAAGCACCGGTGTGTTTATTACATAAAATGCATCGGTGTATTCCATACACCAACACGCAACGAACTTTTTTTTTTTAAATATTGTGAATTACAACAATGAGATATATATAAGAGACATTACAATGACTAGAGTACAAAATAAAAACATAGAAAAAAAAATAAACATTCATAAAAAAAAACAATAGAAAAATTACACACGGATGAGAAGAAAAATTTAAAAAATTTAAAAAATTATTTGACAATATTTTCTATGTTGTTTAGATGACAACATCGGCAATATTTTTTTATGCACCATATTTTTTTTTTTTATTTTAATCTGGCTTAATCGGGGCATTCCTTATACATAAACACACCGGTGCGTTTCTGTCGAAAAGGCACACCAGAAAAGTGGAAAATGTTTTTAAAAAAAACTTCAAATCTGAAATTGTTTAATTTTTTTTTTTTAAAAAGGTAGAGGGCCGACTACGTTTGGGATCTGATGCAATAAGTGGTTCATTTGGGTCACATGCTAAACACTTATATATATAGGAAAACAACCCCATTAGATCTAAAATACGTAAAACAAAAATCCCTAATTCTGAAGTGATAGAGGGAGTTAAACCCTAGGGTGAAATTTTGCATTCATGTAAGCAAAATAAAACAAGGGTTTAAGGTAAGTATGATTTATTTTATTTTATTTTTTATGAATGTAGGTTTTTGAGTGAATCATCAGACCCTTCAAATCCTTATTTTCTGAATAATTTTTTTGTTACAAAGTATTCTTGTGCTCCACAGTGCTCCCCAGTATGTCTCTCTTCCAAATCTGTCTACTATAAATTTTGGCAAAATAATGAAAATATTGAATACCTTCTTAATATTAAAAAAACTTTATGAAAAGTGTTTAGAGTGAATCACCATACCCTTCAAATTCTCATATTTTGAATAATATTGTGGCTCCAAAGTATTATTCTCTTCGAGAGTGTTTCTCCATATGTTTCTCATGCAAGTCTCTCCCCTGCAAAATTTTACAAAATAATGAAATAGTGAATAAATTTTTAGTATTTAAATAACTATGAAACTTGATTCCTACTCTTCTTTTTATTATTTAAAAAAATAGCATTTTTTTTTTAACTTTTTCGGCATGACAATGAATTTGTGTAAGATGCACTGGTGTGGCCATATTAGATTATACACCGGTGCGTCCATATTATTTGACTCACTGACGACATATAATTGTTTTTTATTAAAAAAATCTAGAAACATGGTGTGGTTGATTTTTCAATGCACCGATGCTTATTATTAATATGTGCACTAGTGTGTTTGTGGTTTATAAGCACACCATTATGATTTTAGAGTTATTTGAACTTTTATTTGCACATAAAATAGTATATTCATCTCAAATTATCCTTTAGGATGAATTCACATGACTTGCAATACTTCAGTATACATTTTGCATTTTATGTCGTGTTATTCTTAAAAAATGGTTTCAAAAATATATTCAAATTCAGACTGTGGTATGGTCCTCAAAATTTATTTTAGATGTGTAAAGGAAAATTTATTGTTAATTTTGTTGAAGTGAAGGGAGGAAACCTTATTATATGATCAAATGGCCAATTCTTCAAACTCCATCCCATTCCATATTTCTCAAAGTCCATCATGGAGTTCTCCCTTTCCATTTCCAATAAGTTTAACTTATTTTATTTATGTTTTGATTATCTCATTGATTTTTTTTATCAATGTCAATATGAATAAAAATGTATCCAAATTTTCAAGATCTTGATTTACAATCAAGTTTAGATGCATAAAATATTCTAGTATTGGTTAAAAAAACGTCAGAAGATCTTATCAGGAGAAACATACTGCAAGTAGTTGGTAGATGAAAATGGACAGTTGCTTTACCCTGCCAATTGTGACATTCCATCTTCCAGTCACAATCCTTGGTCGACGATGGTAATAATTTTTTAGTATAATTTAATTTGAACAAACAAATTATAACATTGTTTTTACTAATATCATTGATGTACTAATGTTCAATATTTTTGAAATTATGATTCTTCTGACGATGAGTGACCTACCTACCATCTTGCATTGTACCCCACAACAATGTCAACTCGAGAGAAGGCTACAATAAGAGAACAACTCAGAGAGGAAGCGTGCCAATAATGGTTGAGTCAACCACCTATTCAATTTCCACTACATCTAGATTCATCAATTAGGAATGACTACAACAATGCTAGTACTTCTTCAGAAGTTGGCAATGGAGACAATCAAAAAGAGGTTGGTAGGGATGATTACTTATGGGATATGAATGCATCAGTGAATTTAGAAATTTAGGCCATCAATACATCAACGGATTTAAAAAGTGATGCCATCAATAAATTCATTCTTTACAATTCAGAGGCAACACAGTTGTGGGTCGCATTGTACGAATAGAAGAGGAGGAAATGGGAAATTGATAGGAAAGAATTTAGCTGGTTGAATGGTAGAAGGATTCATTATCCTGATCATTTAAAATAAAATATGCCAATGATATGCCCCAATAGTTGGGTTGTTGACCAAGTCAAAGAGAAATATGGTGCATCCGTTCATTACCCGCGTGAAGAAGATGATGCACTAAACATAGGGATTGGTTGTAGAAACTTGGTAATAATATATTTGTGTACATAATTTTTAACTTCGTAATGCACATTTTAATTCCAAGTACATCTATGTTATTTTATATTTTAATGTTCGGGTTATTAGACACATATTCACACTATTGTTTGTTCACTTTTTTATAGGTGCACTTGTTCCCATCTATGTGGGCATATGGACATCAGTTTCGCACAGATGATGTCGATGATGGACACAGGACACAAGACTGTAGAGTGGAAGTCGTGTTTGACCAATCTAGTCATGCTAGCCACCACGATCAAAACACCATAAATGGGAAGTTAGGTTACGTCAGAAAGATACAAGAGATCACTCGAGTGGACTTCTCTTTTTTCCAATGTGTTATTTTTACGTGCAAGTGGTGGGACACCTTTGATCGGAATAATGTAAAGGGAGATCGTGATAGTGGGATGATATGTATCAACTCTAAAAATATGTGGGATGAAGCTAAGGAGCCCTATGTTTTCCAAAAACACTGCAACCAAGTGTTCTTTTACCCAGATGTGTTCGATAGGGATTCGTGGTTTGTATTAAGACATGACCCTATATCAAAACTAATTTTTGAGAACAATGACAGTGGAGAGTGATATATTATACATGGTTTATTATTTAATTATTTCTTTTATGTTTTCAAATCTATAGTGGATTTAATAATTTGATTATTAAGTAAAATGTTTTTAGTATTTAATATTTGATATGAAACATTATTAAATTTTTTATTGCATGATATAATTAAATGTTATGTGTAAATGATTAAATAATTTTCCATTGTAAATCTAGATGATATTTCAACTTTTACTTAAAAATATATATATTATTGTATTGTAAATATCAAATATTTTATATCATAATTTTAAAATGTATTTTTATTACCCACCATTTCATATCATTACCATATTATATTATATTGTATTAGTTTTTAATTTTGAGTTCATACACACTAATTAGAGGAATATTCAGATCTAAAATGAGTCTCCAAAATGCTTTTTTAAAAAAAAACATCATTGTTCTTAAATAACTAATACATGTGTGGCTCTCTAAACCCATATAATAATATATACTTAAGATATTACATAAAAATCAAATACATAATATATTATGTTATATATTAATTTTATATTATAAATAAAATAATATAATATATAATAAATAAATAAAATAAAATATAAATAAAATATTATATTATATATTAATTATAGCATAATATATATAATATATTAAGTTATATATTAATTTTATATTATATGTAATATATAAACATAAAAAATATATAATTAAAAATTGAATTAAACATGTACATCCTAATAATTTTTTATCCCGTATCCCCTATGTTTGTCCCCTCTTTTTATTTGTGGGTTCATTTTATGGCTCCTAATTCAATTCTTTACAACAACAATTAATAACGTGTAAGATATGATATTTTTATATTTTTGTACATGTTCCTTGATTAAGTTTGACATTCATGCATCCTTATAATATAGTAAAAAAAAATTAATTAGATATTTTGAGACATGTATTAAATATGAGAATATAAAAAGTATGACCAAATTAAAATTAAGAGGAAGTTAAAATATCACAAAGATTTTATAAATGCTAAATGACCTTAACATATCTATTTTTAATTATTCATTATGAACTTATGGACAAAAACAATATAAATTCTCACATTGTACTTTCAAGTAAACTAGTTTGTAAAATTGTAATACAAAGTAAGGTTGGAGATTAATATAATTTACTTTTAACTTGCTCAAACTTTAATTAATAACATAAGACATATATTTTTATAACTTATTTACTTTTCAAGACTTCTTAACTACAAAAACATGGTAAACTTGGTATTTTAGTTTGTATAATTGTGATACAAAGTAAGGTTGAATATTAATATAATTTAACATGACCTAACATCAACATCAACGTATAAATTAAGTACATCCTTATGAACAAAAAAAATGTTATATATATATATAAGTAAAATAATTGCTTTAATGTACATATCTTGTCAACAATACAAATAACTACTATAACTAAATATCTAGTCATAGTCTTTCAGGTGAAGCATGTTGTGGAAGAATAGGTGATGTGCCTTGCTCATCTAGGCGAGGTGAAGGAGGAAGAGGAGGAGGAGGCATTGAAGTAGAAGTGCAATCACCACCTTGATATGCAGTATCACCACCTTGATCTGAAACATCGCCATGATCACATGCACCCTCATCAACATCAACACCTGGAGGATGAGGAGGAGGTACTGAAGAAAAAATATCGCCATCACCCGGAGGAGTACTAGGAGGAGGTATTGAAGAAAAATCATTTCCATCACCACCCTAATGATCATCATCACCACCTTTGATCCAAAAATGATCCAGGGAAGACTAAGGATAACTCATAATTTGCAGAAGCAACGTAGGAAGCTCAGAATGGCCTCAATAGACAAAGAAAGGGAAAAGATTCAAAGTCCCCAAAACTCAATGAAATTGGAATCATCGCGAAGAGTGTGTCACAAGATTTCCAATGATGTAAACAACTCTTCAAACAAAGTTATGGATCAAAATATATTCACTGTCAAAGTTTTGGTCAATGTAACTGAGTCAATAGGGATAAGTGAACATCCATATTGTTGACATCATCATCAGTATGGATGACATTAGCATCCATACTTCTGACATCATCATTAGTACAGATGATGTCAACATCCATACAGTGTACGTGGAACATGCATATGGAAACACCTGTCATGCTGAGATTAGTATGGTGACAAGGCAGCACCAGACGCTACCACATGTCACTCGTTTTCAACATTTTCGGGTCAACTCATGGACCAATGAAAAAGTGCCACATGGTAGTCCATACAACCACGTGGAATACCATACGGGACATGGCAGGGTGATTGTGCAAGTGGATGATGTGGGCCAATAAATAGCCACCACGTGGCCTAGTCACAGGTTTCCACATGGCAGTGTGAAAATGCACAAGGATGCCCAACAACCGAAAAATGAAAAAAAAGAATGGCAAGGTTGGCTGGTGGCAACCCCCAATCTGTCAAAGTTGGTAGAATCTTCAATATTTCTGGCCAGATGGAAACCATAATCGCCAACGAAACCATATCCACCAAGGATCCTCCAAGTATATCCAACCACTAAATGGACATGCCATATATCAAACACAACAGTGTAACGGAGTACCAAAATGGGAGTCTCTGGGCTCGAACCTGGGATCTCCCCAATCCACTCCACCTTTGCCATGTCCACCCAACTGTTTGGGTTGGGATCTGACTTGGTAAAATCCACCATCGATTTATTTTAAATGTTCAAATCCACCAATGCATGAGAGGTATGCCAGGGCGCTTGATGTTATGGCCAGGCATGATTTTCAAGACAAGGTATAGTGAATTTATTGCAGGGAGTAGGGAAGAAAACTGAGACGAGATTTCTCAAGGGCCTGGAAGTCCTAGAGTTAGATTGAGGCATCAATATAGTCATTTTTGGGTAATTCGACGCCTTGAATTCAATGGTGTTGTTTGTTTTTGGATTTGAGCAAAGCTTCTGCAACTTAATTCCAGAATGAGGTATACTTATGTATTTTGTCAAATTCTTTTTCTGAGTTAATAAAAAGGCCTACGCATTTGAGAGCAGGACATGGAGACATAGTCCACCAGGGACGAACTCTATTATCAAGCTTTTGTGTTCATATTTGATGCGTATGTCTCTTCATTATTGAGCATTTCCTTATTTATGGTGCACTTTAATTTATACTCATTTAATACAATTCTTTATAACTCACTTAGATGAAAAGATTCTGGATCATGTTGGTATCAGAGAAGTCATGTTTGACTTGAATTATTGAGTGTGAATGCTTAGTAGGGCCAAGCATAAGCAGGGTGAAGGAACTCTTAATACTTTCAATCCTGAAGTTGGTCGTGCATCCCGAAGGAAGAAAATGTAAGAAGAGGATAAGTGTGATGAACATGAGAAAAACTTCCATATGGTCTTTTATCGCATGTTAGAAATGGTCGAGTGAATGTATGGAGACTATGACAATGCTTTGGTAAATCAAGGGGCTGGAGGAGACCCTCCCGAACCTCCATATTCACCATCAAGTTCTATCTCTTCTTCCTCTGAGAATTCTCATCATTCTAGTCATAAAGCTTGTTTTAAGAAACCATTATTAAAGCTTCATGTAAAATTTGCTTTACCTATGTTTAATGGAGATGTTAATCCTGAAAAGTTAGATAATTGGATCCGATAGGTTGAAGTATATTGTCATGTTCAGCAGATTGATGAAGAGGAAGTTAAAGTGCAATTGGCTTCTCTTCGATTGGAAAGCACCACTCTCGTATGTTGGGAAAGAAAACTTCAGGAAAAATTAAGTGTGGTAATATTCTTTCCTCGTGGTTGGAATTTAAATCAGTGATAAGGAAGAAATTTTATGCATTGGGTTATTTACATAAATCAATGATGGAATGACAAACTTTTAAACAAAGTAAAGGTCAAACTGTATAAAGTTTCATGGAAGAATTTATGAAGAAATCTCTTGAATTAAACATTCCTTTGGATTCTTATGAAAATTTAATGAAGTATATTGGCACACTTCACAATTATATTCACCATACTTTGTTATTGTTTAACCACACCAGTATTGATGAAGTTTGTGTGCAAGCCCCTCACCTTGAGAACAGGGGAAAGCATGTTCAAGAAGATCCCACAAAGAAACCTTGCAATTTCCCACATAAGCCGTTTAATAAGCTTTAAAGGAAGGAAAAAAAGACTGCCACTCTAAAGAGAGAAGAAGGAAAACCATCTTGCACTCATTGCAATAAAAGTGGTCACAATGATGAACACTATTGGGAACTACATCCAGAGAAGATACCGAAGGAGTTTGGTGGAAAGTGGAAGACAAATACTGTTGCTACAATGCAACAAGATCTTGGTTCCGATTCATGAGATGAAGGAAATATCACAACGGTTGGAGTACAAGGTAAATATTCCCTTCATGCTAGTTCAAATTTCAATAATGAATCTCATGATGATGAAAGAAGGGGGAATGAATTATTTCATATAAGAATTGTATCTAAACACACTAAGATAGATACATTATTTGATTCGGGTTCCCAAGTAAACTTGATATCTGAAGAACTTGTCAAAAAGATGGGTCTTGAAAATAAACCACATCCAAAGCCTTATCCTCTTGGTTGGGTATACTTAATGTCACCAAGAAATGTAGGGTCATATTTTCTATTGCTTCAAAGTTGATTGATGAAGTGGATTTGGATGTTGTATCATTTTATATATGTGGCATAGTGTTGGGGAGTCCTTATCTTTAGGATAGAACATAAGTCTTCTTTTGTCATGAGAACAAATATCACCTTCCTAAGGGGGGAGCGGAATATATTGTTAGAGCCCACAACATGAGCGTAAAAACAACACTTGTTAGTGAAGGAAAAATGAAGAGACTTATAAACACTAATAAGAGATATGTACTCATGGTCGTAAGGGATAAAGATGTCAGAAAATCTCATGATGTCCAAGGATGTGATCCTTCTCATAAGAAAGAATTAATTGATATTGTTTCTAAGTATGATAATATTTTCCGAGAACTAGATGGATTACCTCCTAAGAGGGAAATCCAACATGAAATAGATCTTCAAAAAGATTCTCCTCTTCCTAATGTGGGCATGTACATGATGTCAGTTGTAGAGATGACAGAGATCAAGAAGTAGGTACAAGGCTTATTGGGTCAAGGGGTCATCAGGCCCATCTCATCTCCTTGTGGTTCTTCGATTGTGATGGTGTCAACAAAATATGGAACATGGCGAATGTGTGTTGATTATTGGGTCTTAAATAAAATCATGGTGAATAATCGATGCCCTTTTCCTCGTATAGATGATTTACTTGATCAGTTAAAGAATGTTGTTTATTTCACTAAGTTGGATTTGCGTAGTGGATACCATCAGATCAGGGTTGCAGAACATGATGCATGGAAGATGACCTCTAAAACCAAAAAGGGATTGTTTTAGTGGTTAGTTATTCCATTTGGGATTTGTAATGCTCTGACAACCTTCATGTGTGTGATGAATGATGTATTCAGTCCATTCCTAGATGATTTTATGATTGTATATTTAGATGACATTCTTATATTTAGCTGGAGTTGGCATGAACATGTAAGGCATGAATTTGGTAAGACTGCACTTGTGTACTTAGGTCATATTGTAGGAGGAGGACAATTAAAAATTGATCCTTCTAAGATTGATGTAATTGTAAATTGGCCTTAGCCCAAAACTGTAACCGAAATATAGCGCTTCTTAGGTGCAGTCCAGTATTGGACGATATTCATTTCAAACTTATCCTTTATAGAATCTCCTTTGCATGCCATAACCAGTGTGAAGAACAATTTTCAGTGGGGAGGAACTTGGCATAGGGGTAGATCCAGGGTTCAATTATTACAACAATGCACCAACAAAACCCTAACTACTGGCCCTTTCAGCAACACCTGTGAAGTAGATGAAGTCTCACTCGAGGTAGAGGTAGGGGTGGTTGTAGGACCTATATGTCTGCAACCTTAGCTGGGACACAGATATGTGATTGTGACACCTTAACAGAGCACTTACAAATTATATTTCATTAGTATTCAGTCTTAGTTTAAAGCAAAACTAAACCCTAATAATAGATCAGTGCAGTATTCACACAGATCCAATAGATTCAAGCACTAAACATACCAAAATAGATCAGATCTAGCATTCATTCACATTCTTCAACACTAAGCTATCACATTACATTCTTCTAAGAATATATCAGTGCACTAATCATTTAACCACATAAACAACAAAACAACTATAAAGCACAAAGAAACCACAACACAGGATATACGTAGTTCAACCCCAACTGAGGGCTACGCCCACCAACTCTTCTTATTTATTTCTTTCTGTCAATATTCTACATGCAAAGACCCATGATATCTTACTTCAGAGAGGACAAGAGATCTATGCGCACTCCACTAGCTCCTCCTTCCATCAGTTACAACACAAAGCCTCTTCGCAGTCTCTTACAATCACTTGCACTTAGCCTTGCCAATCTCACATAGTATGCACAGAGAATTTACAATCATCGCTTGCACTTAGCATAGCACCAAAAACCTCTTCTATGAATCTTTCTTACATCACCTAGACTTCCATTTATACATTACAAAGAGGTCCTAAACATGGGTAAACCCATGGTCCAACATCTCCATACCCATTACATAAGCCCAAAACCCAAAAATCCCTAAAAAGGGGTCGATATCCCACAATCCCTTCTTTGACTTGCGCTTCACCTTTGACAACCTGTCGAAGTCCCAAAAATAGGTCAAACATGACCAAGGATCCTCAAAATTTGGTCAAGGGCCAACATGCCCCCAACACTCACCTGTGACTTGTCCCGAGTCACTATGGTCTAGGTAGCTCTGCTTCAAAAGCCTCGATCTTGGATCGAGTTGCTTCGACATGTAACAGATCTCTCCAATGGACAAGAGGTCTTCATCAATGCAGTTTTTTCCATTGTGGCACGGTCCCAATAGTCTGATGGTGAGATTTCTGGCCATAAATGTTGTTATAATAGTTATAATTCCTTCAATGACTATATTGCTTCACCATGGAAAAGTGTCATGTTGCACTATTCTGGTATCCCGACAAATTTCCAGTCTTGCAAACCTTCTTTCTGGTAAGTCCCTTATAGAACATTCTACAACTTTTCTATTTTTGATCTATTCTTACTAAGCTTTATAGCCTTCTTCCCTGTGATCTTCGTCTCGATATTCCTCTTTCCATTTTAATTCTTCTCTCCTTTTGGCATAGTAACTTCGTGTTGTTGATATTCTTTCATAGGGTTAGAGAGTAATACTTCTTATCTATCTGTGGTAGGTGCTCTACTCGTCTGTGAGTCTACTTATGTTCTTTCAACTTCGACATCCAAGTTTATGGTTCTAAATAGCTTCGATATATTCTCATGTTATTCAATCAAGTGCGTTATCCTCCTAGTCATGAAATCTTTTAATTCTTGCTTCTTTTGCTCAAGGACTTCCTCTTCTTTTATTCTGGCTTGATCCTTTTCAATCCAAGGTTTTCCTATTAAGATAGAAAATGGGGCATTTTTATCAATAAATTTAACAACCTCAAAATATTCCTCTGTCAAATTTCCATGAACACTCATAGGTATCTGGGTGATTCTTCAACATAGGGTTATCAATTTTCCTCTAAGTAATCCTATTCCTCCCAATGAAGGAATCATAGTAGGATTTACTAAAGTTTCCCAAGTTCTTTCTGTCATGATATTTACATGTGTTTCTTCATCTAGAAAATAGTCAATGTCGAAGTCTCTTATTTTTGCTTCTATGCATTCTTTTTCTTTGAAGATCTCTGATAAGTTGATATTTATGTGATCATTTAGGGTTTCTTTATGGGGTTCTGCCATGGTTTCAGTTTCTTGACCTTCCTCGGGGTTTTCTTGTCTCATATTCATTATGTCAATCTTAAAAATCATTCTAAGGAAATCTAAAACTTCATGATCCATAGCTTTACAACAAAGACAACTAGGTCTTCTACCAGGGCATTCCTTAGCAAGATGTCCCGGTCTTCTGAAACTATAACAAAGAGTTAATCCTTGATTTCTTTGAAATGATCCCCAACCTTTCTTGTAGTGCGCATCAGGATCATAGTAGCTAGCCTACAAAAAATTATTTCTAGGATCCTCCATCCATTTTTTAGTCCAAACATTATTTCTATGCATAGGAATAACATATCTTTCACTATTTTTGTCATATCTACTCATATCAAACCTTCTTTAATCTAGTTGTTCCATACTTTTCAAGCTAGGACAAAATTTATGAAACATACCTAGATCCATACTTTTGAAACAAAAATTTCCACTTATCTTACCTTTTCAATAAAAAAATTTCATTGTTCTTACCTTTATCAAAGCACAAAGCTTTAAGATCTTACCTCTTTAACCAAAACATTTTACTTTACTTTTATCAAAGCACAAAGGTTTCAGGTCTTATCTCTTTTCTTCAAATCTGACTTTTTTACTAGTTCCAACCATTTGTTGGCATAGGGACAGACCTAGGGTTCAACACTTACAACAACGCACCAAAAAAACCCTAACTACCGGCCCTTTCGGCAACACCTACGAAGTAGATGAAGTCTCACCCGAGGTAGAGGCAGGGGTGGTTGTAGGACCCATATGTATGCAACCTTAGCTGGGACACAGATATGCGATTGTAACACCTTAACATAGCACTTATCAATTATAGTTCATTAGTATTCAGTCTTAGTTTAAAGCATAGCTAAACCCTAATAATAGATCAACGTAGTATTCAGATAGATCCAATACATTTAAGCACTAAGCATGCCAACATAGATCAGATCTAGCGTTCATTCTTATTCAACACTAATCTATCACATTATATTCTTCTAAGCATATATTAGTGCACTAAGAATTTAACCACATAAACAAGAGAACAACCATAAAGAACAAAGCAACCACAACATAGGATTTACGTGGTTCACCCCCACCCTAGGGATACATACACCAACACTTCTTCTTTATTTATTTCTGTCAATATTCTACATGCACAGAGCCATGATATCTTACTTCGCAGAGGACAGGAGATCTGTGTGCACTCTGCTAGATCCTCCTTCCCTGAGTTACAACACAAAGCCTCTTCGCAGTCTCTTACAATCACTTGCACTTAGTCTTGCCAATCTCACACAATATGCAAAAATCATTTACAATCATCGCTTGCACTTAGAATAGCACCAAAAACCTCTTCTCTGACTCTTTCTGTTAGGGTCCTAACCTGCACATAGTTAGAACAATCTATTCAGATGTAATAAAGGTCAACATTAATAAGGCCTTGCAATAAAATAGAATAATTCGAATGTAAGAAGACCTAATAGAAGCTTCCGCTTATAGAAGGATCTTCCTCTAGATGCTTCTTTTGATATACATATTTAGTATAAATAGGAGTTGAGGGTATGAGAACCCTAGATTTGATATTATTGTAATACAACTCTGCTCAACTGGAGGTTTCCCCCTCGAAGAGGCCCATGAACATTGCTCTCAGAATCAAAGTGTTATTTTTATTGTTATTCTTATATCATTTCAGTGTTATTGTGGTGATTGTTCTGGTTATATTGTTGTTATTCCACCATTTCTAGAATTTTATTTCAGTTCTGCATACTTTTTATATCCGGTCTATTACAAGTGGTATCAGAGCACTTTCCTCGGTAGAAATTGTGGGTTATTTTTTTTTCAAGGTAGAGACATATTTCGATGTCTTTAAGCCACAAAGATCTATCATTATGTGCATAAACCTGCAGTTGAGAGATTCATACACACAGGAAATATAAGTGGTACTTAAGCGCACATCTGTTGGCCACCCTTGTAACCCTTGTTGGTACCCCTTCGAGTGGTAGCGCATCAGACAACACTTGTGTACGGATCGACCTATATTACCTGAAGCCCTCTTTAGATAAACCGATCGGCTGCCTGACTGCTATAGTGTCACCGAGAACAACACTCAGGAAGATACTCTCTAGTACCTCGGTAGTCAGGTAGTATGGCTAAGGCCATGGTATAGCCTCCTTAGTTAGTGTCCTAAGATATTGGGCCGAGTACTACTATTGGACCCCGCACGTATATTAGACAACTATAGCACAAGGAAAACCCTTGTCTGTAGAACCCTTGAATACCTAATCC
>JASDQU011104243.1:13153-24929 GCA_032191745.1 Picea mariana | reverse complement strand
ACCACCATAGTAGTAAAATATTTTTCACACATGGCACTCCCAGGTGGACTTCTAGAGGCTACTTCCTCTAGGAACAATTAGGGTCAACTCCCCATAGTGTGAGATATCAAGAGTCAACTCCCTTCACATGTCCTCATGTTCTTTGAACATGGGACGATGGGATATAAGCCCAAATGCACTTACTCCCTCTCGAATAAGTGTCCTCATAGATCAACTCAAATCAATTCACAGAGGAGTACGATTTGGAGAAAGTTTGTCACACATGGCACTCCATGTGGATTTCTAGAGGATGCACCCACTAGAAACACTAGGGTCAACTCCCATAGTGTATGAAATCAAGGGTCAACTCCCTTGACATGTCGTCATGTTATTTCCACATGGTATGTTGGGTTATAAGTCCAACTGCACTTATTCCTTCTCGAATAGGTGTTCCACTTATCCCTTCTCGGATAAGTGTCCTCATGGATCAGCTCAACTCAATTCAAATATGAGTACGATATGGAGAAAGTTTGTCACACATGGCACTCCATGTGGACTTCTAGAGGCTACACCCTCTAGAAACACTAGGGTCAACTCCCATAGTGTATGACGTCAAGGGTCAACTCCCTTGACATGTCCTCATGTGCTCTCCACATGGGACGTTGGGTTATAATACCAACCACACTTATCCCTTCTTAGATAGGAGCCCCACTTATCCCTTCTCGGATAAGTGTCATCACAGATCAAATCAACTCAATCACATAGAAGTACGATCTAGAGAATGTCACATGAAGATGCAAACATCAACACTCCCTCTTAGCTAGGGAGGCATTCTCTGCCACGCCAAGTCTTTCACAGAAGTACTTAAATTTCATCCTGGTTTGGTAAGAATATCAACACCCTTCTCATCTGTAGGAAGGTACTGCAACAATACTTCCTTCCTTTGCACCATGTCTTGGATGAAATGGTACTTGATCTCAATGTGGTTCGATTTGTCATGAAACACTGGATTATCAGAGATCTTCACACAACTTTGGTTACCATAACGAATAATGGTGAAATCTAGCACATATTCAGATAGATCTGCAAGGAGCTTGTGAATCCAAACTGCTTCACAGACTTTCATACTTAATGCAATGTATTATGATTTTGTTGTTCTCAACGCCACATAAGTTCATTTCCTGCTACACTAGGAAACCATGAAAGATCCCAAAGTGAAGCAACACCTAAAGGTGCTCTTTCTATCCACTATGCTCCCTGTCCAATCAGAGCCAATATATTCCTGCCATATCATATCAATACTGGAAGTATATTGCAGACCATGTCGAACTGTGCCTCGCAAGTATCTCGACACATGTTTCACAACAATCTAGTGTGTCTATCTCAACTGACTTATAATCTGGCTAAGTGCATTCACTACATAGAAAATATTTGGTCTGGTGTTAACCAGATACATCAATTATCCAATCAACTATATGTATAGAGTCACATCAATTTCATCAAAATCGGAAGAAGACACAATTAGTTTCTTTAGATTTTCCATCAATGGTATAGCCACGGGCTTGAAGTTCAGTATCTCAAATATCTTCAATATCTCAACTGTGTACTTCCCCTGACTCGGGAAGATCTCATTAGTTCTCTTCCACATCGCTAGTCCCGAGAAGTAGTGAATCATACCAAGGTTCTTCATCTCAAACTCAGAAGCCAACACATACTTGCATTAAAAAATAAATCTCTATGTACCTGTGAGGAATAAATCATCAACTTAGAGGACCAAAATTAGGGCCTCACCATTAACATTTTTGTAGTACAGGTTGGGATCAATAACACTTTTGTTGAAGCCCAAACTCATCAGGTGTCCATCAGTCCTCACATACCAAGCTCGAGGTGCCTCTTTGATTCCATACAGGGCCTTCTTCAACCTACACACATGAGACTCCTTCTCATCTACGAAGAAACCATTTGGTTGCTCGATGTATATTTCTTCCCCAATCTCTCCATTGAGAAAGGTTGTCTTCACATCCATCTGATGTAGTTTCCAACCCATGTATTTTGCAAGGGAAATAATCATTCTAATAAAAGTGTATCGAGTAACAGGAGAAAATGTCTCCTCATAATCTATTCCATCCACCTGAGAGAATCCTCTAGCAACAAAAATTTCTTTGTGCTTATCGATGCTTCTGTCAGTTTTATGTTTGATCTTATAGATCCATTTAGAAGTCACTACAGACTTCTTTTCAGGTCTCAGAACAATATACCACACATCATTCTTCATGATGTACTGATACTCCTCCATCATGGCATCTCTCCATACTAGACACCTCCTCATAACATGAAGGCTCAAAATCAATGACGTGGCTCATAGCTATGGCATAGAATGGATATGTTTGAGGTCTCTTGCTCTCTCGGAAGGTACCATGAGGAGCTACATGTGTTTCTTCCTCCTACAGAGTCTGACGAGTCCATGTAGGTCTCTTCTGACCTACTACAATATTTCTAGGAACATCAACTGGAGGGGGAGAAGGAACCATCTATTCTTGTTTGTCACTATCAATATCCATGTGAGATCCTCTAGATATCATGAAGGCTACCTCCTCCTGAAAGGTAACATCTATTCTCACCTCAATCTATCTCTGACTGAGGATGTAGATCCAGTATGCCTTCGAAGACTCATTGTAGCCCACAAATGTACCCTTTCTTCATGAAGGGTCTATCTTGGTCCTTTTCTCCTTGGGTACATGAATGTATATTTGAACACCCAAATATCCTGATGTGTCCAACCTCAGGCTTCACTCCGGTGAAGGCCTCCCTGGGAATCATGTTTCTTAAAGTCTTATGAGAAAATTTGTTCTCTGAATGGTTGTATCCATGATCACTGGAACTATCTCTGCTATCTGATATGATCCCATTATGAAGGTATAATGCTCATGGAATCTTAGCATCATGTCTAGAAATGTCTCTCCTTGACATCATATTGGAAGATCCTGCCCTCCATGTCTTCCTCTTTGCATGAGCCAACTGGCTCCCTCTTTCAAGGAGAACCCTGGTCCAAAACGATTGTTGCCACACCAACCATGCTTTTGTTCCCTGTGTATTTTAAGGATCTCCACTCTAAATGAGAGTAAATACAAGGAGAACCACCATTCTAGCTAAAAATGATGAAATGTGGGTAAACTGGAATCACGTCATTTCTTAGTTACCCGGAATGTAAAGAGAATAAGGCTCAACACAACAACAATAGTTATAATAGTCGATTCCATTATCACCCTCTATGGCCACCACTTGTGATAGCTATTTGATACCTATTCGATCATAATAATGAGCAAATCATTATTGCCATCAAATCCAAACAATATAGTTATGGTCTGCCACCAAACTAATTCAACCAAACAATACAGTTCTGGTCTATATTTCTTAGGCGGGCAGATTGGTTTTCTGGAGGAATTTCTCATCTAGATATCTGACCCCCAAGATGCATCCAGATCTTGTACTCGACGTGCATCCATGATTTTATGATAATTATTCACCAACAAATTCACTCTGTACTAAGCTTTGCTGGAAAACACTAATGATGGAATTTCAAAGGTAATGAATTTAATAGAATGATCCAAACACTCAGAATATTTCCCACATTCATCGATCGTTCTTTTGAGAGTGGGTGCAGGAGCTCATAGAGAACAATTCCAAACCCATGACAAAGCTAAATCTCGCCATCTCCAATGGTCACTTTCAAAGGTTCGCTCCAGCTCCGTTAGACCCTCCCACTGTCAAACATTGAAATGTTGATCTATTCCCCGTGTCCCTGCTCTCGCCATTGATGGAATTCACTCCATTTGATTGGGCATGGTTGGAATATACCTCCTCATCACCCATTATCCTAGCGTACAGGAAGTTTGTTGAATGCCTTGTTGAGAAGGAAAAGAGGAGCTCCCAGGGGAGAAGATTGCCATGTTCCACCTCTGACCAACGTTCTTTTTGTAGTAGAAGAAGAGTCCATGGGATTCAACGTCGATTTCTCCCAGTGATATCAAGTATGTACTACCTTAAACGTAGTCCCAATACTAGTCCAAGGTGTGAGAACATGTCACCTACAAAGTCGGGCCTCAGAAACCCTAGAAGCTTTGCGGGTTTTGACCTTGAGATCATCTAGCAACGACAAACAAGTTTTTCATGTGTATGCATGTGGGTTGATAACCCCAATGTCTATGTTTTCATTCATATATTTATTGCTAAACCAATTCAGTTACGATGACCACATGGGATGGGCCAATATTGAATCAAAAATGTGTCATCATCATCAATAGTAGACACATAATAAATCCCTTCCATTTCCCTTGCATTTACCTGGGCCCTCCAGTGATAGAGTCAAGCCCAGTCCTGCTATGATACCATGTTGGTTTTTATTCATATGAGATGTGAGAGATATTCGATATATTATTACAATAATGAGTGTTCTATATATAGGGAACATAAGGTGACCATCCATGAAAGGATGTGTCCCTTGAATAATCCATAACTACTTATTATTATCATTTACTTATTATATACTATATTTAAAAATCAATAATAATTATATTATTAATTATTATCTTTAGAGAATGTCTTCCTGATGTTGTCCAAATATCAACAATTTTAAGAATGGAATTGTTTTTTAAAATGTAGAAACCTTGGCGAATCTTACTAATCCTTCATATGTGAACTAGAAAATGTTTGGCGATATTTTTGGAAAAATATTCAACTTTCTAATGATTTTATATGGTTTGTATAAAATTTTGGCGATTTTAAAGGTAAAATAGTTTTATCCTATAGAATTTGGGCGAATCATTTTTAGAATAGAAAATATTTTTTGGGGAAAAACCATGGAAAATTAGACCATGAGCGAAATTTAGCTCCTAAAATCATCCTTGTTAATAAAGACAAATTTCCCATTCCTATCATTGGTGACCTCTTGGATCAATTGAGTGGCACCTAGTTCTTTACTAAACTTGATCTTCATTCTGTCTACCACCATATATGTATGAAAGAGGCAGACATTCCCAAGACTGCCTTTAGAACTCATGAGGGCTACTGTGAGTTTTTGGTCATGCCCTTTGTCTTGTGTAATTCCCCCTCCACCTTCTAAAGCCTCATGAATCATGTCTTCCATCCTTTTCTCCTTAATTTTGTCTTAGTTTTATTTGATGATATCCTCATCTATAGAAAAACTTGGATAGACCATCTAGTTCATGTGGATCAATTTCTCCATCTACTCTCTTAGCACCAACTTTTCCTGAAACAGTCCAAATGTGCTTTTGGTGCCTCAGAAGTCGAGTACTTGGGTCATCTGGTTGGAAAGGACAACGTCAGGGAAGATCCTAAAAATATTGAAGCTATGCAAGACTGGCCTCACCCAAAGAGTCTAAAAATATTGCGTGGACTTCTGGGCTTAACAGGTTATTATCACAAGTTTGTTAAGAATTATGGAAAGATTGTAGCACCTCTCACTGCACTCCTAAAAAAGAACTCTTTAACTTGGACTCCAGCAGTTGCTCAAGCTTTTCAAACCTTGAAGATGGGCATGTGCACCACCCCAGTCCTTGCCCTTCCAGATTTCACAAAGACCTTTGTCTTGGAATGTGATGCTTTAGGGAAAGGAATTGGTGTTGTCCTTATGAAAGAGGGTTGTCCTTTGGCCTTTACCAGCAAGCAACTGCGTGAAATAAATCTGGGCAAATCAATCTATGAAAATGAAATTTTGGCTATTCTTCATGTCATTGATCTATGGTGCCCTTATATATTGGGGAAATGCTTCCAAATTAAGATAGACCATCAAAGCCTCAAGTATTTTTTGGAACAACGCATTTCCTCCCCGGAGCAACAAAAATGGGTGACTAAGCTCTTTGGATATGATTATGAGACCATTTACAAGAAAGGAAAAGGAAATGTGTTTGCGAATGAACTTTCCCACAAATATGAAGATGACAGATCCCTTTCTTCTCTTTCCTTTATTGTATCGGATTGGCTCCAATCCGTTCGCTAGGAATGGCTACACAATCCCCAAATATCTCATCTGATCCAAAAATTGCAGTCCAATGCTCCAGCTTCCCGAGGGTACTCTTAGCTCCATGATGAGATTCGATACAAAGGCCATTTTTATTTAAGTAAACAATCAAAACTTAAATCCACAGTACTTTCTGAGCTTCATGCTACACCCACAACTGGGCACTCCGGGTTTACCAAAACCTATGACAAGGTCAAACGTTCCTTTTTCTGGGACGGTGTGAAACAAGACATTCGTAATTTTGTAGCTGAATGTGATGCATGTCAATGCAACAAGGGAGAAATAGTCAAATCTCTGGGCACACTACAACTGCTTCCGATTCCACCTGCTATTTGGAGGGATATCTCTATGGATTTTATTACAGGCCTACCCAAATAGGGAAATAAATCAATCATCATGGTGGTTTTTGATCGCCTTTCCAAGTATGTTCATTTATGTTCTCTTCAACACCCATTTACAACATCCACGATGGCTCAACGTTTCATGGATCAAGTCTTCAATCTTCATGGCATGTCGCATTATATTGTTTTTTATCACGACCCAACTTTCACCAACATTTTTTGGCAAGAGTTGTTCAAGATACAAGGCACCCAATTGCATCTCAACACAGCTTATAATCCCTAGAGTGATGGTCAAATGGAAGTTGTCAACAAGTGTTTGGAAACATATTTGAGGTGTTTTTCCTCAGAAAAGAAAAAAAATTGGGCTCAATGGTTACCCCTAGTTGAATGGTGGTACAACACTTCATACCATACAGCTACATGCATGACTCCTTTTGAAGCGGTCTATGGAAAAAATCCACCTTCAGTTCTCTCATACTTACCTGGTGTCTCGAAGGTCCAGGAGGTTGACCAAGCACTCACAGTTCGAGAGGCTATTATCCACACCCTCAAAGAGAATTTGGTCATGGCACAAAATCACATGAAGAAACAAGAAGATCAAGGTCACTTTGAACGTCAATTTGCAGAAGGGGATCAGGTGTTTCTTTGACTGAAACCTTACAAGAAAAAATCCCTCAAGGCCGAGCATTGTGAGAAGCTTGCGCCTAAATTTTATGGTCCTTATACCGTTCTCAAGTGTGTGGTACAAGTGGCCTATCAGTTAGCTTTTCCCAGTCATTCTATGATACATCTTCTTTTTTATGTTTCACGCTTAAAGATGGTGATTGGAACTAAGTTCCAAATTCAAACCAACCTTACCGAGTTAGACGAAGAAGGATCCATTTGGCTACCCACAAGTAGTTTTGGACCAGTGTGAGGATTGCCTGTGTCAGAGAACCATCAAGGAAGTGTTATTCCAATGGAAAGATACAACTCCAACAGATGCCACTTGGGAACCAGATGCCATTCTGCAACAATTTCCACATCTCAATCCTTGAGGACAAGGTTTTTTTTAAGGGGGAGGACATGTTAGGGTCCTAACTTGCACATAGGTAGAAAAATATATTCAGATGTAATAAAGGTCAACATTAATAAGGCCTTGCAATGAAATAGAATAAGTCGAATGTAAGAATACCTAATATAAGCTTCCGCTTCTAGAAGGATCTTCCTCTAGATGCTTCTTTTCATAGACATATTTAGTATAAATAGGAGTCGAGGGTATGAGAACCCTAGCTTGGATATTATTGTAATAGAGATCTAATTGAACGAAGGTTTCCCCCTCAAAGAGGCCCGTGAACATTTCTCTCGGAATCAAAGTGTTATCTCTGTTGTTATTCTTATATCATTTTAGTGTTATTGTGGTGATTGTTCTGGTTATATTGTCGTTATTCTTTCATTTCTAGCATTTTATTTCTATTATGCATACTTTTTATATCTATTATATTACACTTTCTTACATCACCTAGACTTCTATTTAAACATTACAAAGAGGGCCTAAACATGGGTAAACCCATGGGCCGACATCTCCATACCCGTTACATAAGACCAAAATCCAAAAATCCCTAAAAAGGGGCCGAGATCCCACGATCTCCGCTTCGACTTTCGATTCACCTTTGACAGCCTGTCGAAGTCCCAAAAATAGGTCAAACATGACCAAGGATCCTCAAAACTTGGTCAAGGGCCAACAAAGGAAAGAAAAAAAAATCTTTCGACACTTTCAAATAAAATATCAGTACTGCACCAGTATTAGAACTACCGAATCTTAAACAACCCTTTGAGATCGAGACAAATGCCAGGGGATACACCATGATTGCAGTATTGATGCAATATCGTAATCCTATCTGTTACCACTCTGAAAATTTTAACCAAGATGTTGTTAACTATCCTACATATGATAAAGAGTTGTATGCATTAGTTCAAAGTGTAAAGAAATTGAAGAACTACTTGTTAGGGAAGGAAACAATCATACATACAGACCATCAACCCTTACAGTATCTCCAAGCACAAACAAAATTGTAACAATCTCGACATTACAGATGGATGGGTTTTCTACAACAAATTCATTTGGTAATCAAGTACAAAAAGGGTATGAGTAACAAGGTAGATGATATGATTTCTATACCTCCTATTGTTGCTTCTATTATTTTGAGGAACACTTCTATATCTCATGATAGCTATGTGGAACAATATGCCATTGATGAAGATTTTAAAGAAGTATATGAGAAGCTAACTCATGGAGCACAGGTAAAGAACTATTGTCTGTAGGGAAAACTACTCTACCATATTGGAAAAATTTTTATTCCTACAAGTGAATGAGTCCATGTAATACGAGAAGCTCACACTTCTCTTGTGTTGGGGCATTTTCGGGTAGGAAAAACTATGGCTCATCTATAGATATTTTGTTATAGGCCTCATATGAAAGCAATTGTAACTAAATATGTAAATGGGTGTGTAATGTGTTCTACTTGTAAGCCCACTAATAGAAAATTGGGGCTATCCTCACCACTTCCTGTTCCATCCCATCCATGGGAAAGTATTTCCATGGATTTTGTAGGGGATTTACCAATGTCAAAAAGGGGTCATGACTATTTTTACGTCATAGTGGATAGGTTCAACAAGATGTGTATCTTAATTGTAAAAAGAATATCACTTCTGAGCAGACTACTAATCTCCTCTTTCAGTATGTTTGGGTTCACTTTGGGTTACCCACATCCATTATCTCAGATCAAGATACTAGATTCCTTGTGAATTTTTGGAAAAATTTGTGGAGAATGATGGACACCAAGTTGAAGAGGAGAACTTCTTTCCATCCATAGATAGATGAACAGACAGAGGTTGTTAACCGAAAAATGGTAATTTTTTATCTAGGCTACTGCAACAACCATCTCAAGTTATGGGATGAACAAATACCCTATGCACAACATGCTTAAAATCGAGCCTTACATTCCTCCACTCACTGTTCTCCTTTTGAGACATGTTTTTGGTATTTACCTAAAGTTCCTTTGGACTTGATGTATGGGAGAGATGTCGATTCAAATGAAGAAAGAAATGAAGACAAAGCCTGCAAGTTCATCCAGAGAATCTAGGAGGTACACCAAGAAGTCGAGGAACAGTTGGAGAAAATTCAAGAACAATATAAAGCTCGACATGACAAACACAATGACGATCATCAGTTCCAGGTTGGAGATTAGGTATGGCTTCACATCAACAAGGAAATATTGAAGGGTGAAGGCAAGAAACTCAATCCCATTCATTATGGACCCTTCATGTTTTTGGAGAAAAAGGTACCAATGATTTTGGTTTAGAACTCCCACCTTATATGCATATCTACTTAGTTGTAAATGAGGAGAAATTGAAACTTTTTGAGCCTCCCATGATCACGGAACAGCGTGAGAAAGATTCAATACCTATAGTTGATGAGTTTTCTCCTAAGTACTTGGATGAGTTAAAGGAAGATATCATCCTAGACAAAAGGATGAGGACTTCATGCAGCGGTGATGTTGATTATCTTCGAGTAGGATTAAAGGGTACACATCCAAGCAAGGTAAAGTGGATTGAGAAGGACAAGGTGAGGGAACTCTTTCCTCACTTATCTGTTGACTAATGAAATATTTTGGTGGTCCAAAAAACTCTCAGTGGGAAGGCATGATCCAAAAAGGATCCAGAGAAGACTAAGGACAACTTAGAATTCGCAGAAGCAACTCAGGAAGCTTAGAATGGCCTCAACATATAGAGAAAGGGAAAAAATTAAAAGTCCTTAAAATTCAGTGAAATTGGTATCATCGCTAACATCACATCGCAAGATTTCCAACAGCATAAACAACTCATCCAACATAGTTACGGATCAAAAGATATGTGTGGTCAAAATTTTGGTCAACCTAGCTGAGTCAACATGGATGAGTCAACATCCATACTGTTGACGTCAACATCAGTACATATGATGTCAGCATTCATACAGTGTACATGGAACACACAGAGGATGACATGTTTCATGATGATGTCAACATGGTGATGTGGCATCACCAGAGGCTGTCGCGTGTCACTCATTTTCTACATTTTCAGGTCAATTCGTGGACCAATGAGGAATTTCCATGTGGCAGTCCATATAACCACATGGCAGACCATATGGGATGTGGCAGGTGACATGGTAGGGTGATTGTGAAAGAAGATGATGTGGACCAATAAATGGTCACCACGTGGTCCAGTCATGGGCTTCCACGTGGAAGCGTGCAAATGCACAAGGATGCCCAACAATCGAAAAATGCAAAAAATGGATGACGCCAACCCCCGATCTACCAAAGTTGGTGGAATCTCTGCCAATTCTTTCTGGATGGAAATGATAACCTCCAACTTAACCATATCCACCAAGGCTCCACCAAGTATAGCCAACTGCTAAATGAACACACCATATATCAAACACAACAGTGTAACAGAGTACCAAAATGGGAGTCTGCGGGCTGAAACCTGAGATCTCCCTAATCCACTCTGCCTTTTCCATGTCCACCCAATCGTTTGGGTGGGATGTGACTTGGTAAAATCTACCACCAATTTATTTTAAATGTTGAAATCCGCTAGTGCACAGGAGGAAGGCCAGGGTGCTCGACGATACGTCCGAGCATGATTTTCAAGACACGGTACAGGGAATTTATTGAAGGGAGAAGGCACAGAAATTGAGACGATATTTCTCAAGGGCCTGGAAGTGATAAAGTCAGATTGAGATGAGAAGACAATCATTTTTGGGTAATTTGATGCCACAAATTCAATGGTATTGCTTGTTTTCTGATTTGAACAACGTTTCTACAGCTTAGTTCCATAATGAGGTATACTTAGGTATTTTTCCAAAGTCTTTTACTGAATTAATAAAAAGGACTACCCATTTGAGAGAAGGACCTGACGATGTAGTCCACCAGGGACGAACTCTGTTATCAAGTTTTTGTGTTAATATTTGATGCTTATGTCTCTTCATTATTGATTTTTTCCTTCTTTATGGTGCACTTTAATTTATTCTCATTTAATACAATTCTTTATAAGTCACTTCGATGAAAATATATCGGATCAATCCTCATCATCATCAGCATTGGAAAACATGCTATCCCTCATCTGTACCAGTAACCTAGAAGCTCCAACGATATGATGCATAAGAGACGTCATATTGCATGACAAGTCTGTCCAACACTTCAAGAGATCAGGGTCATCCCTGATGTCTCTCATCTGGACAGGGCTGACTCCCATGCCAACCAAAAATGCACTTAGTCCATCAAACACCTACATCCTATATCTAATATTTGGCCTATGCCACATGTTGGGTGGTATATGCAGCTGAGGAACTTGACCCATCACATCCTCAACCATATCCTCATCTGCATCAAGTGGCGGG
>JASDQU011104243.1:0-10877 GCA_032191745.1 Picea mariana | reverse complement strand
AAAAAAAAAAAAAAAAAACAATGCAAATTTAATTCAATTTCAAAATTTAATCCGCTAAAAAGACAATGTACAAAGAAATAAAGAATTTACCTGGACATTTTCTCTTCAACGAGTCATCGTTGGGATGTATTAAGAAATGAAAATTTTCCACCGTATGGAAAAATTTGAATCCCATGAACCGAGCACCGAATGGAAACAATGCAAGAAACATAAGCATAGAAGGTAGTGCACTTCAATTGGGAAAAGGAGGCACCATTTCTTGAGATATTCTCTACACTGGAAATTGTAACAATGTTTTTCTACCACCAATATTTTTTTATTTAACCTTGTTCTGGTGCGCTCGAGTTAAATGCACCAGTGCGCAAAACTTCATATAGTGCATCATTGTTTTTTAAAAACATTATGTTGATACACCATATGGAGCGCACCAGGTCTCCCTCATTACAAATGCACACCGGTCTATTTAAAAAAAAAATGCAATCTGTGCAGTTGTTTTTGGTGCACCGGTGCGCCCGTCGCATGCACACCAGGCTCGAGATATTTTTTTATCACAGGTTGTTATTTAAACCATGTTCTGGTGCACACATGTTAAGCACACTGGTGCTAACCTATGCATATAGTGAACCATTTCTTTTTAAAAACATGTGATGGTGCCTCATATGGAACGCACTGGTGCGTCACTAGGAAAAAGTTGCACCGTTATGCATTTAAAAAAAAACACAAAATGTGGAGCTATTTTTTGTGCATCAGTGTTGCAAAGGGACAATGGTGCACCGATATGGGTTTTCGAAGAAAAACGCGATGAAGAACCTATGTTTTTTGAGCCAGTGCAATATTTTAGGGCCCACTGGTGCTTTCGATCTTTGTTTATATGATGTGCTCCATTGTTTTATTTGTTTTTTAAATAACTTCGCAATGGTGCACCATTGTTTATTAACACCGAAGTGTTTATATATTTTGGTTCACCTATGTGGTATAGTCTTATAAATGCACCACTAGAAAACGTCCTCTAAAACATTCGCCTGCGCACCTCCGCTAGTGACCTCTACTATAAACAGATTTTTGGGCTATTTTTATAGGGGCTTATGAAAAAAATAGGGTCTTTTCCTTGTAGTGTGTGATCAACAATGGATCACATTCTCAATGAGTTCAATAATATGATTCTAATGTTCTCCAAAATTTCCTATGAACTCGATGCGATTAAGGATCTTCCAGTTCACATTGTTGTCATCCTTTAAACACTAAATGGATTATTTGATGACAGTAAAACTAGAACTCAACACTTACAACAAATATGGATCATCAATCCTAAAAGTGATCAATGATCATTGGGAAAACATTAGGGTTTTGATCCTTCCTAAAATTATCTTCTTTAGATATTTCTCATAACTGAGGTTCTTCCCCATGATCTTTGTACCTGTAGATCTGATATAATGCATGCAATTAAACAATTAAACAGATATACAAAGACATATATACTCTCTTAACTTTGAACATGATTTCAAAAAAACATTCAATTCATATAACACTTGAGATAGAGTGTTTATTTTCTTCAGTAATCTAGTGCACCCATATTGTACATAGATTTACATAAGGTATCCTCACCTACTCTAGTTTGAATTGCATTCAATATGTCTCTCTCTCTAGCCTAAATTACATTTAGTAGGCCTCTGTCTCTAGCCTAATTTTTTCTTTGGATGGCCAACTCCCTTTATGCCTTTAAGGATTACAATTTATACTTAAGGATTCTGAAACTAATTCTGTTTCGGATCCAAAGTTTTCTCAAGAATCCTCTTATCTCTAGGATCTCTAGATCCATAAAATCCTCATGAGAAATCTATCTATCCTACAATCTCTCAACTCACTCAAAACTCTTGATATCTCTTCTTAGAAACATATCTCATTACAATACACTTTAAATAATGCAATCCAACTCAAACATTCTAGAATTCCTTAAAAATGTAGGAATTTCAATAAATCGAACAATCAAACTCATTTGAGGAACCAACTCTGTTGGTAAATGAAGACCCCTTAGGTCTAGTCAAATGAACTAGGTTTTGGAGACTAAAATTCTCCTGCATCAAACTCCAAAGGAAAAAAATGTTCATGATCTCTTGATCATGAGTTCCATTTGTTGAAGTCCTCCTAGATCCCAAACTTTATGTTGATGTTGTCCTCCTACTTCACTATCTTGATGCCATGTTGTTGTTCACTGCAACCCTCCTAGATTCCATATTTTGTGCTTCAATGACCCATTGGCCTTTCTCTTACAATTTTTCCTTGTCACTTGAATCTTGTTGTTTATTTGATTCCTTGCTTATTTATACCTCTTCTAAGACACATTCATCGTGAGTGTCATCACTTCTTCAAGCTCCATGTCTAGTCTATCTGTTGATTGGTGCATACTTCTACTTATTTGTTGAATCTTACTTATGTTATATTCTACTTATTGCTACAATAATATTATAGTTTGAAATGACTATTTGTATTGGTCTTCAATTATCCCTTCTTCTATGCTTATATGAAGTATGTCAACACTCTTTTTGTCTACGTTCAATATGTATTCCTTCTCTTATTTAGAAGTCTTCAACTAGTCCTCAAGCAATTGCAATTTTGCTTCATACTTTTTCAGTAGTATCTCATAATGTTTCTCTTTTTCATACTCTATATGGGTATTTTCACAAGACAACTCTTCCATATCCTTTACAATGACAAGTGCTATTAGGCCTTTTTTAATATTTTCCATGATCATTTGTGTATGGTGTCTTTGATGGCTACCTTCATGAGATTATTTTGTATCATTTTCCCTAAGAACAGATCTTCTCCACCTTCTTCTGGTTTTATGACAATTTTAAGTGAATTTGTTTTCCTTTTGATACCTACAACCACAGAAAAATGATCAGTTCCAAAAACACAAGTCTTTCTATCCCCTTGGGATGTCATTTTCATGTCATCCTCATGTTGATTCCCATGCTTCATTGTGAAATCTTATTTTCTATCTATATCATTTTCAACACTTTCAAACATATGCTCAGTGATGAACTTCTCTATGTTTGTCATCTCTTCTATTTGTTTCATCTTTGTATCAAATTCCATGAGCATTTCATTAGCACTTAGCAATTATCTACTATAGTTTGTTGATACTCAACTGAAAAGGAAACTTAAATATCCTTATATTATTTGTGAGGAAGACCATTACATGAAATTCTTCCCTCATTGTGAGGGTGTTGCTAAATATATAAAGGGTACCTTTCAACTACTTCAACAAAAACATCTGGTTGCAAAAAACCCTATCCCTCCATAAGGAGGCGAACCGGGTAATTCCCACCATGCGGATGATTCCACGAGTGCCTATGAGGTTTACAGGTTTAATATGGTTAATGCCACAACTTGTGAAAATACTTATGACACTACTCGAGGTGATCAGACTAAAGGGAAGTCTATTGACCAACCTTCTCACTCTACTCGTCCTCCATCTTCTAATCCTCTTCAGATAGAGAAGTCGATTTCTAACGTCTCTTTTCTCCTGCCTGTTTTTTCTGAGTTTATACTTTAAGGCTCTAAAGTATACCATCAAGGCATTAAAAAATATAGAGAAAACTAAGAATAAAAAAAAAATCGGTTATACAAAAAGTGCTATTGTTAGTTCCTTAACTGTCTCTATCTAGCTTCCCAGTTTTCCTGGATACTAATATCTCTTTCAATTACTACCCATGAACATTCTAACTCAGCCATGTTATTTGCTACCTATAGGATGGTGTTAAATAAATTTAAGGCAATGCTCATTTGATCTGATAATCTAGGCTCGATATTGGGCCGTCTTGTAACTGGAACAATCATGAGGGATAAGTATTGAAAGGATAAAATCTTGTGTTTTCTATTTAGGGGTTCTCTGTTTCTTCTTCAAACATGTAAGAATAACCCCAAAAACCTTAAACTAATAGTATGAAGAAACTAAAGGCCTTTTATGGTGTCATAGTTAAATTTTGAAAAGCAAATAAGCATGAAATGAAAAGAAAACATAAAGCTGTTGAACAAGGTGAGGCATCAATTAAAGAGGAATCTCACTTTGTGACAGAAGAAGAAAATAGTTAGGAAAAACTCTTAATGGAGCATATGATATTGAAATCTAAAACATTTGCAGGTCTTGTATCTTCTAATATCCGATAAAGAGGAAAATCTATAAACGATTAAATTGCAAGAAAAATTAATCACCACAGTAGAGGTTGTACTAAATTGTAGTTAAGTGCTCATGAAAGAGGTATATGAAAAATATGAAACAGTAGAGAAACATATAACTCAAACTTGACCAGGTCTGGAATCTTCAATCTGTATTTGTATTAATTCAAAAATATCTTCAAATTCTTCTTTACAATGTGCCCAGAAAAAGCCTCTTTTCAGTCTCCTGAAATTATACTTATACTAGATCACCCATACATTGATGGTTGGTGATTTCCTAACTCCTAGGAGCAAACAATTACAAAAATGCAAACCTTATCCATTTGCAAGATTATCTTTTATTCTCCTATTGTTTTGATAACATAAGTTTTCAAAATGATACTTCATTGTTTTATTGAAGTGTCTCCTTCTTTCAGCCCAATACATTCAATACATTTTTCAAGAAAGTGCACAAAATTTTTGGGAGGCTCTGGAAAATCCTTTGCTTCGAATAGATAAAAATTTCTATGAATTTTTGGAAGCCGGTCTTCAATCCCATTACCAACAAACTTAATCAATTGAAATTTTATGTTTGGCTTCACCATCCACCTATCTATTAGGGTAACATCCATTTACTTTAACTGTGAAATTTCCATCTGAATTTCATTCAAAACCTCTTTGAAATTCAACTGGTGTCTTACAATGTTTATCTGTCCTAATTGCCCGGTGCAATTGTCTCTTCCAATACCTAATGATTCCTTGTCTAACAAATCAAATATTTCTTCACAATTGTCTTTGATTTCTTTGGCTATTTTCTTATTTTCTGCAATTTTGGTTACCCACACCTTGAGCATGATATTGCCTTTGATCTACTATCGCATGATATCGCCTTTGATCTAATATTATCAAGAGCATTGCTTACTTCCTAAAAATAATTCTGAATAATCTCTACTTGGGAGATTACTCTTTGTTGCTCAGATTCTATTTTTGCATGTATTTCTAGTGACTGGTCCTGAAAATCTTTCAAATCTATAACTAGGCCTTTTATTGAATTCAATTTAGCTCATAGTTGTCTTACTGATTCTTCTTGCTGAATAACATGTATTTGGTTAGTCTGCATCTTCTCATTCATCTCATCTAAACTTGACTTAAGTGATTGAATTTATTTCTTGTCAGCAGCTTTGGCCTACTCTAGACCTTTATTTATTTCTTCTTTGATATTTTTCGGTATATTTTAGTTGGTTTTGCAACTGGACTATCATGTGGTCACTTTGTTTCAACCTTGTTATCATATTGTCAATGGTGAATAGATTTTTTGTTGCTAGAGATCCCATGGAGCTCGCTACCTCTGTAGCGAAATCCCCCTCTTCCAATTTTTTCCCATCTACCAGCACTCTGTGTTTCTTTACCATACCACCTTCTCTCATATACATCTCCTGCTTTAATACAACATTCCTCTTTTTACTGACAAAGTAATCAGAGGGAGGTATTTCTTCTCTGGAGATAGGGTCGAGGTCACTAGCATATATGACTCCTATCTGAGGGAGCCCAAAAGCAGACTGTAAAGGGGTCAAGGAAGTGATGGTATTACCCAACTCTATGAATGTCATTTCCTCTACTGTCTTGGGGGTATGAACATGAATAGTATATGACGAAGGGGGGGTATATTGATTGGATTCGGGAGGTGTCCCAGACCTTCTTTCTATTTCTGTTGATGGATTTTCTATCTATGGGACTTCTTTGTTTTGTGAAGATCCTTCGACCCCCTATGGATTTTCCTCAGTGTCATGTTTATCCTGCTCTTTCTGTTCGAAGCATGGAGGAATGTTTTCTTATTCTGGAGGAGGTGTTGTTGCTTCGTCCTGCAATGCCTTGGGGAAAACACTTTGTCTGTGTTGCTAGAAGGTTAGAAGACTACTTTGCATGTCGGGTGGTAATTTTTCTACCTTGTATAACACCTCCTCATAGGTTTTGACCCCTTTGAAAATGTCATCGCGAGGGGATTCCTCATGTTCAAATGCTTTCATGCCACAGTGAGCCATGTGGCTTCCCACTATCTGATAAGGGTCGTGTTTCCTGTGTTCAAGATTCACCAACTTGACCTCCTCTAGAGTTCCAAATTCAAACTTGTAATGGCCTAGTTTGAGTAGATAAAACCTTCCAATCTGTATGGGAAAGACTGGCGAAAACTTCTTTTGAGATGTCTTCAATTCTATCCCAATACCGGTTGTTATTATATGATGAGCTACCTCCCTGCATATAATTATGTCAGGGAGGAATTTCGAAAGTGCACGAGGAGGGATAGAACATCCGAAAACCCTTGTATAGGAAAAATTCTCCTCAATAAACCAATCGACAACCGCCTTGAGGTTTCCTATAACCGAATCTAAAATATGGAGGGGTGCACAACCATACAACATTTGATGCACCGGTATCACCACGAAATGAAAAACTTCGTAAAAATAATCCTTAGCATTTTCTTCCCACAGCTTAGAATGATGTTCATCAATAGGGTCAGTGCATGTCTGGTTCCAAATCCAATTCATCAAAGGGAAAGGAGTTGTGAAACATATAGCATCCATGATATATGTCGACATGTAAAAGGCTATTGGTCGGCCACTGGATCTCGTGGTTTGATGCTCCATAACCTCCTTAGCTAGGTTATCTGATATAATTTTGTTCTAATTGAAGCTACAACCTTCGACTGCTTCATGTCAAAGGGGAACACATTCTACAGGGAAATGGGTAGGACTTTTCTTCCTGAAAAGTCTACATAGCATCATAGCCACATAAACCATGTACTCATTCAATGAGGCTGTAGAATAAATGTTATGGGTATCAGCCCTGAACTTTGTTGGGTGTCTCCACAAATCTTTGATTATGTCGGGGTATGTTTGATCTTCCTCTGTGCATTATTTCCTTTGAAATTCGATTACAAACTCTTTATTATAAATGTACTTAGAATTGGGAGACAATTTGTACATTAATTGTATATGCCTCGATCTGAAAGATCTGACGAAAACCCCTTGGTTGTCCGAAATGCTTCTCATCTGCACGTCTATCCTCTCTAAATCCCAAATGATCATATCGTTGTATGTCATGAGTCATGGGTGCGTGGCTACTTTGTGAAGTTTGGACTCTGCTATGTCCTAGAGTTTTGTTTTCAGAATCATTGGGAAAATTCTTGATTTCGTAGTCCAAGGTTTCGAAAATTTCCCTCCACGATTTGATGGAATCAATGGCATGCTGTGTAGTATCAGACACAACATCTCCTTCTAGGCTTGAGCTTTCAGTTGTTTCTTCACTTTTCTTAGGTGCCATAATGTTTGCGTGTAGACTAAAAACTTGTTTGTAGAGGAAAAATATATAAGCCTAGATAAATGAAATTCACTCCTTCTCGTAAAAACAAGAATGAAATTTGAACTATTGAACATTTATTAGCCTTTATATTGTCTTATGATGAGCATACTATTATAGGCGATAAAGAATTAATGTTTTAATGAGGAAGATACGCCTAGAGATACGCCTTCATATAAAAAATACCTCCATTTGTCCGTTATTAATACTTTCGTGTATCAACGATTTCAAACTGGAGTTTCAAAAGGACTGCTTTCAATAAATCTTGAAATGTGAAACGTGAAAAAGTAGTTTAGTCATTATTAATCCCATTTTAACTAACGTAATTTTGTTTTAAACTTTGTTAAAAATTTGTGATTTTGCATTTCAAAATTTCGGGGATCCTATACCCATGAGGTATGTCATAAACAAAACCCGAATCACAAAATCGCGATGGGATTAATTTAGGCGCTAATCACTTGTATTAATTCTTTAATTAATCGAGGTTAGTAGTTTATTTTTTTTTTTTTTTTTCAGAAATTCAGGGATCGAGCGCTCGAGGGTCGACATTTTGAAAGAACTTTGACATGGGAAAACCCGAATCATGAAATATTAATGAATATTTGATCATGTTTAAGAGTTTAATAATCATGACTAAAGGATACTTTGTGAAACACGCATCGGGACTTATAGCATCCACTTTTTCTTTTTTCTATTTTATTACTTTAATATAAAGTCTTTTCAGGATTTCGTAACCGAGACTCTGGAGTTGTTGACTAAGGATCATACCTCGTAAAAAACTGAATCTTGAAACCTGAAACAAAATCGAAAGACTTATGAATCTTTTTTTGGGTTGAGGGCGACTCCATGACTAGAAAAAAAGGTGAAGTTTCAGGCTAAAAGGGTAAAAAAAATTAAACTTCATGTCAACACCGCCCAAGAGAGTAATTTGAAAAGCGACATTTAATACAAATTTCTGCGCTTCCCAAACCTACAAAATAGTTGAATATTTGGTGCAAGCGCCTTGCGCTATGTCAACCCTCAAATTTCTACAACACTGTCTAAGTCAACGTAGAACCCTGTTGTCAACCATTGGAGACATGGATCTTGAGGAGTCGAACCTACTTACGTTTAACCTAGATTATTTTAAGGAGAAAGTATGCCACCACTTAGCATTCCAAATTCAAGTTTTGGTTGGTGGAAAGAACATCCATCCTGTTGTTTTGGATGAGGGAGCCTCCACCTATGTCATATATTTTCCTTGTTGGTGAGCCCTTGGTTTTCCAACACTTACCCCTTCCCCTACCACACTGAAATAATTTGATGGACATGGTTTCCAACCTCACGTGTTCTTGCAATATTTCATTGTAACGTTAAAAGGTAAGACTGTTTCGCTCAATATCGAAGTAGTCGATGTGCCACTGGACTATAATTGTTTACTTGGTCATAGTTTTTTTTATGCAATGATTGTCATCGCATCTTCGATGTTTCATATCTTAGGATTTCCCAATCAAGGAAATATTATAATTGTTGACCAAATTGAGTATACAAGTCCAGATCTCAACAATGTCGCAACAAATAATGTCCCTTTTCTAGGGAAGTATAATTTTGAGAGTGTAGATGTAGCTATTCTCAAGGATTCCTCGCTCATGGGGGTTTTTCCTTTGCCTACTCCTCCCATCGTGCATCTTTCCACCTTAAACATGATTTCGACTCAAGTAGGATAATCCTTCAATTCATCTCATCCTATGGTAGTACCTAGTCTCGACGAGCATCATTCATTGTCTCTATCAAGCTGATTAAAAAAATGAAACAGACCCCGCTCCACTATAATTGATTCTCATTCTGGATCGAGTACTTGAACCTTCTTTTCCTCCGCCTAGTGAACATGTTTCCATTTGTAACCATAAATATAAACGAGGAAATAAGAAGAATCGTCGGAGGAAACGACACTCAGGGGGAAGGTCTCCAGATGCTGGAGATCATGCTGGAGAAAAACCACCAACTTCTTCCAAAGAAGTTGTTGGAAAAATACCTCTAGAAAGACATGCTGCTAGGAGTGATCCTCGTTCTAAGGTCATTCTCATCGTAACATAGTAGTCTTTTTCTAGAAAATGCTTAGTATTTGTTCTTTCTCATGCTTGTAAATACATGAGAATAAGTTACTGATATTAGTATTTGTTCTTTCTCATGCTCGTAAATACGTGAGAATAGGTTACCGAGTACATTTTTATCTATTTTTCGGACTTGTAAAATCTATGCAAAAAAGGAACTCTTTGGAGTCTCCTTTAAGCTCTTTTCACACTCTCTAAACATGAAAACATTGTCGAGTTATCTTGCTTCTTTTCACACTCACTAAAAGGTTCGAAAGGGCATCTTTCGAGTGATATTTTATCTCTTTTTCATCCTCGCAAGACTAATTATGAAAAAGGAACATTCTAATCAAGCATGATTAGAAGAGTTCTCCCTATATTGTTTTACACTTTTTTCGGGCTTGGGAGACTAAATTTACAAAATAGTAATCCATGGAGTCGCCTTTAATTTATTCTTAGACTCTATAAACATATAAAAACCATTGTGTTTTCCTTCTCTAGACTCACTAAACTACACATTGAAGGAGCCATATGGGAATGGACCCTTACCTCTTCTAGTTCATTAAATAAAAGAAGAGGAACTTACCGAAGGTGAGTTATATCGAGCATGTGTTACCCTACTCGAGCTCGTTAAATGAAAAATATGTACTCATCTATCTGGGTGGGGGGAATTGAAGGAAGTGGGTAAATGTTTTGGGAATCCTTTATGGAAACTATTGTCACCCTTAAACTTGGCACATGTTTGTGTCTCTTCTTACAGATGGGTAATCCGCTTGTCTTTGAGTCATACCAATTCCATGTGTCACCATATTGTTTCGTCCAGTCGAAGAGTGCTCTGCTTTCTGTCACATNCATTTGCTATGTCAGCCCATATTCATTTGATTTACCACCTTACATCACTTTCCTGTGTCATTTTCATGTCGATGATGGGGGATACATCAAGGATCTCCTTCGATGAGTATTTTCCTATCGACTTCAACACATCATCCATAAATTAAACTTAGAAACCAGTTAGTACCTTGGGACCTACATGCCTCAATGACATGCCTCATCACTTTCAAAAATAGGTTTACATCATTGACTTCTTATCGGATGATTCCATGAATGATCGAACTCAGCTCATTTATTCACATTTGTTGGAATGTATTAGGGTACCTTGGGATTCATTGACACCATTTGTCATTTCCCTCACACTTGTTAACAATTTACCTGAATGATCAGTAATCAAGTGATTTCTACTATGTTCAACATCAAATCATCTATTCACATGGATATATTCGTATGAGATCG
>JASDQU011104242.1:0-11183 GCA_032191745.1 Picea mariana | reverse complement strand
AACCCAAGCTAAGCGTAAGTTAGACCAACATCAACAACTGATTAAAAGTTGGTTCGATTCTAGTTCTGCTTCTGATAGGAATTTTGAAGTAGGCGATCTCGTCTTAAAGTGGGACAAACCACACGAAGGGAAGGGTGAACATACCAAGTTTCAAAATTTGTGGCTTGGGCCATTTTTGATTGTTGAAAAGTTGGGTCCTAGTTCCTTTCGATTGCAGAATCTTGAAGGGCAGCTTGACACCTATCTGGTGAATGGCCAAGCCCTGAAAAGATACTTTGCTTGATTTCTACCCTTGTATATTATGCAAATATTTCCTTTTGTTTTTATTTTGCCTTTATTTTCGTTTTTGGTTTTGTTTTGAATGACCATTTTTTGTGATTTTAAAACATATGCATAATTGTATGCTAAGACATTCAGACAATGACCATGGGAAAATTTCTTTGCTGAAATAACTTCTGAAAGATTGTACGAACATATATTTCTAAAAATATTGTTATTTGAAAGAAATTACTAATTTCAATCTCTGAGTGAAGTTGGTCATGATCATCTTTATATTTTTACGATGTCCCTTTTCCGTAAAGGAATGACTCAAAAGGATGTCTCCCTGTCATAGCAAGTTGTTTTAGAAATAAAACATTTCTGAGATGAATAAAGGATAGTATCAAGAAACTCTGATGAGGTCTGAAAAAATGTGATAAAATATCAATATTTTTCAGCGTCACCCCGCTCAACTATATATAAAGAAGAACAAAATAAAAAAGTTAATAAGAGCTGTGGGAGTGTTTGTAAACCTGCCGGGATACTGAACAGGTCTACTGGCAGCGGGTAAATGAAAACATGGCGCCAAGACAACTTCGTTGGGGTACTGAACAGGCCTGCTGGCAGCGAAGCAATGTTGGGTACAAGAAAATCTGTAAAAATGATAAGAAACCTCTTTTAAAAGTCCTTCATTCTGATCTAGAACTTCTTGATAGGATACAGACGTCCGAGTGGGTTAAATGGAAACCCTGTCGAGGCTATGGATGTCTGCTGGCAGCAGTGGCCATGCCAACAGTATTGAAGATTTTATCATTAATATCATGACTTGATGATCTTAAGATTGTTATTAGTTTGCGTCTTTTAAAACATCGCTGGAAAAGATGGTAAATGATGATGTTTGTACGATTTCTTGGTTGTTGTCTTTGAGTTGAATTTTTCTTGCTGTCCTAATCTGAATTCATTTCTATTGACAGAGATAACTGCTTCTCCCAGTGTGTCGCCATTGTTGGCAGCCAATTCAATTTTTTTTAATAGCCCTAAAAGCTGCCTACACCTATGTCTATGAACTTCAAATTTCTGTCGCATTTCGCAAAAGGACGACACTTTCATTTCAAGCGACATTTGCAAATTGGTTTTGATTCATTTTTCACGACTGAAAGTGTGAAAACTCCTCCATCATTATTTGGACTGTCTTGATCTGCTCATTGATATTCTGATTGGTACTTACCTTTGGTTTATTTCTCAAACTATGTCCATTCGTCTATTATCACTCTGATTGCGCAACTTGATCTTTATTTAATTGATAAGGCATTGAGCATCCAAATTTACGAGTTATACTTGATTATATAGGGGTCATGGTTGATTTTGATATGATGTAACCCTTATTATTATAAGCTCTTGAATTATCAATTTTATCTATTGTCACCATGTTTTAAAAACTTTTGATCAAAACATTGGATTATGTAACAAGCACATGGGTCGCATATGAGTTTGATTTCATATTGAATGGAAAATGTTTGATTATACACATGGTGCGTTGGTGAAACATTTGGATTTTATGTTGGTTTGAATTATACTATGGCGCATTGATATAATTTATGGTTTTGGTTTTACATTGAATAATGGCACGTTGATATGATTATCCACCGCTCAAATTTTCGGGTTGGCCGATTAATGTGGTTTAAACGATATTATGATTGATTGAAAAGAACTATATTGTTCCATTATTATGCTGCATGGCGGTGATAATCCCACCACCTTCGCACGCATACATTAATTCATTCCCCTTTGAGCGCTTGCAACTGTTAGTCATAACGATTTTTTTTCTCCTGTGTATTGTTGTGTTCAATCCAAACCTTACCATGCACCCGCACCATGGCTCCGGTTGTAAGGGCTGAAACCAATGCTAGCTAGGCATTGTTGATGTTCGATGGTGCTTACAGTGACCTAGAGGAATTCGGATGGCTCTCGTTCATATGAAAGTTTGATGGCTATAACCCTAGCGTGGCTCGGAAATTTGCATTAACCTTCGATGGATGCCGAGCAAAGGTTGGGGATGTGTTGTTAGAAATTGACGAGCAATTTCTCAGTTTAGCTACCGGTCTGCCTGCTGTCGGATAGAAATGGTCGAAAAATTGCAAAGTGGAAGATGCCCCGTGGACATTACTCTTCCAATCACGAAGGGTGAGTTCTTGTGACAAGGGTTTGCCTGCAAATTTGCTCAATCAACGCTGGCATGACTTGCTAATGGTAACCAAGCAGTTCATTACCTGCGAGGGCCGGTATGGTTTCATTTTCTTGTACCACCTTCGGCTTCTTATGGTTTTCATGGGCTATGAGATTAATATGCCTTACTACTTGCATAGGAGTCTATTTAAAATGTCTAAAAGGTATAAATGGAACCAGTCCGATAACAGTCTTTTTCAATTTGGGTTAATTAAAATGCTTATGGTTTGTAAGTTGGGGTTAGACCGAGACTATTGGGAGGATTTTATTAAACGCAACAATTTTGGTGACTCAAGCCCACCAGAGTTTGAAAAACCTATGGTGAGCGAGTGCAAATCAGTACCCCCTCTGCCTTACAGTGCCCTGTTACCTAAACCCCTACCCGATTTACCTATTGACCTACCCGGTTCTGTGGCCCAACATGTCAAAACTGCTAAACCTGTGGCTAAAAGGCCTAAAGCCAAGCCCACTGCCAATTCTAAAGGCAAGAAGAACACCCGGTTAATCTCTCGCATGGCAAGAAACAAACCGAAAGCACCTGTCAACCCTGACCCTATTATGGTGAGTGAAGATTCTGACTCAGAGATTGAACGTTACCTGGCAAGTGAGTATCCCTATTCAGAAGGTCTGTGTGATAAACTCACATATGATTTTGTGAAGAACCTACCACCTTGCTTGCAAAGTGACCCTAATTATCCAGGCATCAAAATGCCTTGTGAAACCCCGGGCGACTCGTCGAAACCCCCTCCTGCCCTAGCCGAACCAGCTGCTCGACCATGTGATCAATGTGGCTCATGGTTAGAAAGGTATTACCTTGATGTGCCAATGCTACAGTCCAGAATTCATGCTCTGGAGGATCAAGTCGCAAGGCTCACCAGTCAAAAGGCAAAAATGCCATCCACTGATAAGAAACAACGAACAATGGGTTCGATTTTGTTTAATAACGTGGAGTCGGCTACAGCAGTAGTCAATTCGAAATTGGCATAGCTTGAACAACCTCACTGGTATGACTAGCACCTGTTTATATAAAAAAATCATAAGTTCTGTTACACCATGGATCTACTCTGTCACATAAGCATGCAATATTGTATATGATTTTGTTTTGATAAATCAATTTTCATTATCGTTTAAGTTTTGATTGGATTTGGTTTTGATTCGAATAATCGTGGGATGGATTTGATTGTTTTAATTTGGTTTCAACCGAACACTCTGTTGATAATCGAAGTTGTTAATATTTTCTAAACACAGGCTGTTTTTGGTATTCCAATTTTAAACACAGTCAATATCTCATTTCGAATTGGTTATATTCTGGGCGATATGATTAACTGTTGTGATTGTATATTCTATGTCTTCGGACCAATTCGAATACCATTTTGTTATTACATAACCAAATTGCAAATGGATATGAATCGTAGCTGTTATACCCAACCAAATCGATTCGGACTGTTTTGTTTGAACATGTTATCAGATTGCAACAAATATATTGTTTGAATTCGATTTGAGGAATGAAATTAACTGAATCCAGTCTCACGATTTGTTTCTATAATTAAACTCAGCCGTATTCATTTTGATTATTTACCCAGTTTATATTATGGATTCTGTTGATTCTATCACGCTCCTGTCTGTAGACTGTGTGGTGATCAATAACGAAATTCGTTGGGTCGTTACTCATTGAGTATGATTTCATTTGAACACAATCAAAACAGTTTACATATCTTTTCACTTGATTGAATGATATCTGTCTATTTATATGACTATAATGAGTCAATGATGGTTATGACCATTATTTTTGTCATATCTGTTAACCGAGTGATACTCAACGATCGAAGTCTATGGCAAAGTTTTGTGGATGTTGTTATGCATGTTTCATTTTGACTATAATCGTAACAGCCTTCCCATATTGGCATTTGATTAAAACAATATGAATTTTATACAGCAGAATATGAAAAATCAATTATGATTTTGTTCGATTATGGTTGTATTGATTATAATTATATCGTATCTTATAAGATATGATTCACTGCTTAATTTCATTTGATATGAAATAGTCCTGTCGTGGTTTGACCATATTTTATGGCAACTAAAAACAGAGCATTCTTATCCTATTTCGATTGCATCTTTTTCGATTTAGTTTGATTTGAATGATGAATTTGCTAGAACCATTAGTACTTTGATTTTAATGTTCATTAAAAGAAAATTAAATTGGATTGTTTTAAAAGATTTCGTTTGATTTCTATCTGGTCCTGTATGCTATTTTAAACTAGCTACAGAATCAGATGATTCTGTAGCTAAGTCTGTAGGATCAAATTTTTATTATTTTGTTACTAAAATATCTCTCTAATTTGATAATTGTGTTCTATTGCAGGTAAATTCGAAATTTCATTTGAGTTTATGAGCAGTTGGGAGATATTTCATAGATTTCTCTTGCTTTTTGATTTCCTAGTTTAGTTGATTTTGGGTTTTTTCCCAGATTATGTAAAACATTTTGATATTATCCACAGGGAGGTTTTACCCTGTGGAGAGACCTATATATACTTATGATTTTTGTAATAATGTTCATCCTCATTGGTGGGAGAACAAGGATATGGAGTTCTAATACAGACTGAAGCAGAATTTGGTGTTTTGTCACAACTTTAGCTTATCAATATATCAACATTTTGTTTCATGTTGTGTATATCAGTTTGTATATGATTTTTGACTACTTTAGCTATCTTGATCATGTGCAAATGATATAATTTTAATTACCGTAATCCATATCTGGTTTCTTTCAATTGTATAAAAGATATAACAATCGTCTAATTCAATTTGTGAACGACAGGTTTATCTTCTTCATGAATTGAGTTGTTAAATATAATTCTTTGCATAACATGTTTCCCTTATTGTAGAGATTTATAATCATAAGATTGTTATGATCTTTTATGTCTTGTTTGTCCTGTAAATAACTCGAAGAAGCAGCGTGGCTGATCGTTTATGAAAATCTTTGGGATTAACCAGTGCGAGTTTACTTCCTCTGACCAGCTTCGAAGTCAATCTTACGCAGGATAAACTAGGAGCGCTTCCAGGTTAGCTAGTATGTTGTTTGTTGTTTTTATTAATAGTTTAGTTCAGATATTAGTTTGAGTGTGAGTTAGTATATTAGATCGTTTAATTTTGGTAGTTTTATTTTTTCATTCATAAAATATAAAAAATCAAAAAGATCTCTGGCTTCTTTAGGGCAGATAACAAATGATTTTTTACAGGTTTTATGTAAATCTACCAATTGTATGTATTGTATATTTGTGAATAAGTTGTAATTCAATTAGTGATTAGATATTTAATTGTTAGAGTTAGTGTAATAGTAATTAGTAGTATTAGTTATTGTAATTAGTATTTAGTTTTAGTTTCATTTAGTAGTATGTTGTAATTAGGTTAGTATATTAGATTAGTTTTAGTTAGTTTTAGTTAGTTTTATTTCGTTTTATTTGTTTTAGATAGACTAGTTAGTTTAGGTTAGTTTTCTCTCTGGTTTTCTTAGGAGACCTTAGAGTATCCAACAGAGCCGTTAAACCCGTCAGGGTGGTTCATTCTAAACGGCTTGGGTTATTTAGACAACCCCGGACCGATTCCACTCTCCTAGTTGACGGACGGTCAATTTCGCCCATCAACATGGGGCAGTGGATGACCAGATCCTAGATGCAGATTTGTTCAGGATTGAGGCCATACCGGCATATCTGGAGGACATAGAAATATTTCTTAGTACAGGGGCTTGTCCTGAAACATATTCTGCAACCCAGAAACACCATATGGTCGTTAGAGCAGCAGATTACCAGCTAGTCGTCGGAAAACTGTATAAACTAGGACTAGACAACATCCTGAGTCGATGTGTCTTGGATCATGAAAGGAAGGATATACTCTGGAAATTCCATAGTGGAATTGCAGGAGGCCACATAGGAGGAAAGGCCACAGCACAAAAATTTCTACAGGCAGGACTTTGTTGGGAAACACTCTTCAAGGATGCAAAAGTATACGGTATATCATCTGATGTTTTTCAACGGGTGTGAAAGTCGTCATGCCAAGATGAAATAACACTACAACCAGTTAGATCTCTACAAGAATTTGAGAAATGGGTAGTTGACTTCATTGAACCAATCAACCCCACAACCAAACATTCAAAGGCTAGGTACATCATTACCATGACTGACTACCTTACCCGTTGGGCAGAAGCAATAGCGGTACAGGACTGTTCGACATATACTACTGCCAGGTTCATTTTCGAGAATATCATTACTCGGTTCGAATGTCCCAGGAGCCTAACTAACAATCAAGGAGCTCATTTTATTAGCAACACTATAGCAACACTTACAATAGAATTTCTAATTCAACATCACAAGAGCAGTCCATACCACCCACAGGCCAACAAAACAACCTAAGCCTTTAGCAAAATCCTAGAAAGGGGACTAACAAAGGTTTGTTGCGCAAAATGAGAGGACTGGGATGATAGAGTTCCAGCTGTATTATGGGCCTATAGGAAAACCACAAAGAAACTCCACAGATACACACCATTCCAGTTAGTTTATGGGAGAGAGGCAGTGGTGCCTGTAGAGTTCATCAGTCCAATTCTGTATATTTCACAGGTCACACACATGTCAAACAAGAAATCAGTGGCGAAGAGACTTACAGAGCTACAAGAGCTCGAGGAAACCAGATTTCTAATAGACTTCCATCAGTCGGTTGAAAAGGAAAGACAAACAACTTGGCACGACAGACACATTAAGACCAAGGTATTCACACAAGGAGACAATGTGTTATTCTACGATAGCCGATACCATAAGCATCCTGACAAGTTGCGTATGCACTGGTTGGGACCCTTCATAGTTGCGGAGATCCGACCCTCACAAGCAGTCAGATTCACACAACTGGATGGTGTGCTATGACTAGGATGGGTGAATGGCACTCGCCTAAATCCCTATTTGAGTTTCATTTTCTTTCTAAAATTTTGTAAATTCAGTTAATAAAGTCCATGTGCACAGTGTTGCGCCATAACACATAGTTCACTTGTTTTGTTCAAGTGTTGGTTGATATAGAACTGATGACTCAGTAGTATAGGACCTGAAGCATAAGAGAGTCCATTAATGGCAGTCATTAAATATGACGAGGACAATGTTTGTGGTCGGAGGGTCCATGAATCCAAATCCAATCTGAGTCCATAAGCCACGCAAACCTAGTCTAGTCACAAATTTTATTGCCATTCTGGTACCCCTTATGATGCCCGTTAAGACATAAAGCCGCATTATGCCAAGATGCCATCGAATTTCATGCTGGGACACCCACCCGTCAAATAGAAAGGTCTCAAATAGGCCACATCCCTATTCCACTCAAATAAGTAAATACCAAGATCACCCAATAGGATTTACCTTGATTAAATCGTCCCGTCGAACAACTCACTCCCAGTTGCGTCCATATGGTCATGATGAGTATCAGTTACTACTAAAACTTACCCGTTAATCCAAGTATAAGGCTCTAAGAACTCAGCCGATAATGTATTGTTTCTAAAAAGAGCATATCCATTTCCAAACTCAGCAGTGCGAACCAGTTGGTACCATTGTAAAAGATGCAAATGTAACCCTAGTTCTTACCTACCACAGAAGTGTGAATGCCAAGAGCCATAGTAAGCCGAAGTTCCATGTCTAAAGAAGTAGTACCAGATGAGCCCTGCGACCCCTGGGTCAAGATCATGGGTGATCTCAAAGGGAAGGTAGAGCACGTTAAGCTCCTCAACCTTGACCTCACGGATTCATCCTTGTTCCCACAGATGCACATAGATGTCTTTTGGGAGATATCTTTGGACAAAATCAGAGGAATGCAATTTGTACCAAAAGAAGACTTCATCAACTTATTTAAATCGACCATCATGAACCTGAGAGACTTACCAGTCTTTGGTACCATAGGCGAGATTGTGCGTTGCACGAAATTTATGATAAGTAGGGTGCATGACAAAAGTCTATGGTTGGATGAGTGGTATCCATTCCATGTTAAGGACATCCAACATATTACTGGACTATCCTCCCAAGGAGAGGATGTGTCGAAGGGATTCTAGGGTCCTGATAAGCATGAGAAAAAGAAAGGCGATTCTATCCTATATGAGAGATTCAACACAAAGAGAGGAGGACACACATCAATAATTGAACCAATACTGCCCGAGACTGTCCAGACCTACTGCTACATCATAGCCAGCAAAGTTATGAGGTATTACTATAAGGGAGAATGCACTCTATATGCGTTATCAGTCACTGACTTTTGCGCAAATAGAGGAGTGTTCAATTGGTGTAGTTACATGTTGGAGGAACTACTAGTAGCTTGCGAGGAAGCATGGGAGAAGGGAGGAACCTTCACCTATGGATACCTACTTGTGGCATTCGCAATGTTCAAATGGAAGCCACCTGTGGGAAGACAGCTGGAAATACCAGATAAGGGGTGCATGGCGAAGATGTTCGCGCCATGGCAGTTTAGACCAGACTCATAGAATACAACACTCAACAATGCAACATTTTCCAAATGGTATAATGGTATGATAGATGCAATGCAGAGGTTGTGCATCCCGTAGAAGATCCTCAAAAGTAACACGAGGAATATCTCCTTTAGCATGAATTGACACAACACATTCGTTTGGTTGAGACATGTCAGTAGGGAACATTTCCACAAAAGAATGTTATTGTTCTATTTGGATGAGGAAGCCTTTGATAAGGAAGTCATTTCATGGCCAGGAGTCAAACATGGCCCATGTAAATCAAGGATGCATTACATTTTCTTGCGGATATGCTGAAGAAAAAAGACAAGGAAGTAGGAGAAGGACCGAGCTTAGACCTCGAGCAGAAGAAGTTAGACGCTCTAGTACAAACAGACTCCAAGGAGGAAGAAGAGATACAACAGTTAGAGCAGAGGAAAAGATTGGCCCTCTGTTAGCTTCCAGATGATGTCATGCTGTTAGGTGCAGAGTTTAACCAGATCTTGGGTGTTGTGCTTGGTACAGAACCATTGGTGAAGAGGCCCAAAACTGGGGTCTCTCCGAACAAACCCCTGAACCCACAACCCCTTGCATCTGTCGCTCCCCGCACTCGCACCATGGCCAAATCCACCACAATAATTGATATTCAGGATGACCAGGAGCCTGAAACACTTCCTTCCACATTCGTCATTGAGCACCCTCCACCACCACTCCAATTACCAAACCTCATCATTTCTAGTCCACATCAGACCACAACATCAGAGTTGATGTAGCTCGATCAACCAGAGATAGTGGAACGATGACTCTCACAACTAACCAAAGAATCATTCAAGCCAAGATCATAAGTTTCTAGTCCCGAACCCAAAACCTCAGAGCAGATCATTACATTGAATGATCCAAATCCAAACACCTAGGAACAACAACCTGAGTCTTCAACACAAGAAGAAGATGCCTGAAGTAGAGAGGAGTCGGAACCCGACAGAAACCAACAAATCACCTCACCAACCAAGGGTGAGGGTGCCCAAGAAATCACGGCGCATGAAGCAGAAGCACTGGAAGAGCTGAAGGTACCAGAGGTGCACAATGAACCCGAATCAACAACTAAGAAGGATACAACAATCATGCGAGCACAAATGGAGTAGGTTCTCCAAAACCCTCAACAATGTGCAGAATTGATGCAATGCTGCATAGCGAGAACATAGCTTCTGACTCTTTTTCCCGCAGAGCTAAGGTTGAGGATTGTACCAGCACCACCAATGGAGGAGGAGGTATAAACCCGCTCAGACCATTCAACGTCCAGTGGACTTCCACTACAACTCCTTCATCCACCGACCTGGTACAGTGGCCAGTGCCACAATTATTTGGACTAATTAGAGCATCAATGGACCAATTAGAGAAAAATATCCAAGAGGCCAAGAGATCCATCGATATTGCAAGGAAGAAAAATTTCGTCACGCAAACATGCAGAATGTAGGAAGCACATGACAAAATTCAAGTCCAGCGCAAACTGGAAAAAGTGTAGAAAAAACTTGCCGAAGCCTGGCTGGAGATTCAGAAGGTTGTGCCTGACCTACCCCAAGCCAGCGATGTAGGCGAGCCAGAGCAATAGATTGATTTTTTACAAGAAGCATGGACACAACTCGCTACTCACACTGAGCATCTGCAAGTGAAGCTACAACAGGTCCAGCAAGAAGCAGAATGCCTCAACAACTACAGGAAAAGATGCAGAAGATAATATTGCAAGGTAACAATGCCCGAGCAGCACTGCACAAGAACACAACAGACTGTACCAAAATATTCAGGGAAGTCAATGACTGGATGGGCATCATCACTCGATGGAATCAGGTCTTGGAGGAGGTGCGCATAAAGATCCAGATGTTGAACAAATAAGTTGAGGACACAATGGACCCCATGCAGCAACAACAGAAGTTTGACCAAATTCAACTAGTCGACAATGAACTGAATACACTCTGTGAGGCACAATCCATAACCAAGAAAGAGCTACGTGACTTTCGACCTCTAATTCAGACTGCCTACATGCAAATGCATGAATTCAACACAACAACAAGTTATGAGTGGAACTCATTGGTTACAGCCAAGCCAAAGGAGTAAAGCAAAGCAATTGTTATCACTGAAATTTCGTCCGCACAGGGCGACAAGAACTCAACATCATCAGCACAGAAAAACAATCATCCATGGCACAAAGATTAACTCC
>JASDQU011104241.1:9920-30108 GCA_032191745.1 Picea mariana | reverse complement strand
GTGACTTGTTTTTACTCTTTTCTCTTTTAATAACTTGTATGGCACTCAACAATTCTTCTCTGTAATCGACTTTTTCCTCTTCATATTATTATTTGGAGCCTTCTTCATCGGAGTCTTCTATTTCCATGAATAATACCCTTTCTGTATCATTTTCGTTGACTTCATCTTCATCTGATGAGGAACTGTCTTTCTTGGTGCAAAGTCTTTTCTTGAAAAACTTCTTTTTATTTCTTCTTCCCTTTTGAATTTACTTTTTCTTTTTAGGGTCATCTTCTTCTTCATTTATTTTCTTTTTTGTATAAGACCATTTATTAGCAAAATGAACAACACCATCACAATTAAAACAAATCAATGGAAGCTTACCTTTGCATTTGCCGGTTCCTGTTTTCAACCTTCTGACGAATTTAGTCACTTCTTCATCTTCCTCTGAATCATCGTTGTAGCTACAATATGACTTTACCTTATGTTTATCTTTCTTCTTTATCTTCTTTGATGCCTTGAATGCTGCTTCCTTCATGAATGGATTGTCTTGCTCTGTCCTCATCTCGTAAGCTGTGAGTATCCCATGAAACTCATCCATGCTCAAGGTGTCTAGATCTGCTCTCTCTTCCAGAGCAGAAATCTTCAGATCATATCTCATAGGTAAAGATCTCAATACCTTTTGAAAAATGGTTGTTTTCTTCATTTCTTCTCCCAAACCTTTGATGGCATTGACTATCTCATCAACTCGTAGAAAGTAGGAGGCAATGTTTTCATCTTCCTTCATCTTCAATTGTTCGAACTTGACTCTAAAAGTTTAAAGTTTGGATCCTTTAACTTTGGCATATCCTTCGTAGATATTCTTTAGTTTGTCCCAGATTTCTTTTGCGGATTCATAGTGCACAACCTTTGTGTATACTGATTCATTCAAACCATTTAGGATAACATTTTTATCTCTAGAATCATCGTCTTCAAGTTTCTTTCCATCCTTATCTGTCGGGGGAGTGGTTGGTGCTTTGTATCCATATACTATTGCTCTCCAAACATTGAATCCCTATGCATGTACATATGTTTTCATTCGTCTACTCCATAAGTCATAGTTCCAACCGTCAAACTGTGGTGCCCCAATCCTAGCATAATCCATGATCTCCTTCCAGTGGTTAGACTACTTTCTGAAGGACTTCCTCTGATACCAATTGTTGGATTACTGATAGGGGGGGAGAATTAGTAATGAGCAATAATTATACTTTTAACAACAGTTTATTCTTCAACAATATTCAACAGTTTATCATTAGCATTCAATATATCATCAACAATATAATATTAAACAACATCACATCACAATAGATACACAGTACACCATAATTTACGTGGAAACCAAAATGGGAGAAAACCACATAATGCTTTTGATATATATCAAAATAATACATTCATTGGAAGAACCAACTTCTAGTTCTCGAGCTACAACTGGAAGGAGGCTCCAACCCCTTGTTCTCAAGCTCCAACTTGAAGGAAGCTACAACTCCCTGAATTCTCTGGCTCCAACCATAAGGAGGCTACAACCCCCTGAGTTCTTCGACTCCAACCAGAAGGTGGCTACAACCACCTATCCTTGCCATGTCCAACCACCTTGTAATATAAATGTAGACCAACTGTCGCTATCATAAACTCTGCCACGATCACTCTATCTCTGTCATTGTCACATCAACCTGCATATTCTCATCGACCAACTAAACATGTACCATACCATACATCAAGTGTATACCAATACACATACTATCTCATGCATCAATCATGAACCAAAAGATACATCAACAATGAATAGTGAATCATGAACTAGAGCATCAACCATGTACAACCTGTGCCATATACCATATCATCGACCATATGCAGATCTGTACCATATCATCAATGAAGTATCTCAAAGAGCCTATGCATGCCCCTCATGCATACATCACCATACAACATGGGTATCCCTCAACCATATACAATCAACTCAAGGATGTGAACTATAATAACCATATCAATGTTTTACCATACATAAGAGTGCTTCTCACTCAACCAACTAACCAACATATACCATATCCAAGTACAAGACCAACCATACCAAGAATGCCTCAAGCATTCACAACATCATAAGCAAATCTAAGCATCAAAACAAACTAATAACCATATCGGAACTTCTGTAGCTGACCTGAACTTGTAGAATGCTGACTTGTGAACTTGCTCTCAGACTCTAGGGACCTCGTACCACCATCTATTCAAATTTTAATGAGATTTTCATATGTATGCATCTTTCCCTTCTACAACCCGCGCATATATGCTCTTTCCTCCACTGCAACCCACGTACATATGATCCCTTACAGGCATGCAATTCATGCATACCTTAGAAACTAGGGTTTTAATGTAACTTCGATATTTTCACCGTCGACCCTTCTTTGCTACCTCAGAATAATGACGCTACAACCTTAGCAAAATATCACTAGATCACAAGAAATATAAGGAATGAATAAGTTTGTGAGTGCGTTTATGATTGAATCCTTGATGTGCTTATATACTTGTGCTATGTAACTCCTCTCCTTAATTTAGGGCTTCTAAGGTTTTCTAGTTACAATAACTTTACCCCTTTGACCAAGACTTATAACAAACAAAGGGCTTCTTGTCCACTCTTCGGGGCTTCCAACTTTACAAGGCCACATCTCCCTAACCGTGAGGAACCATGTGGTGTTCCACATATCACCAAAAATAGCACGATGAGTACTATCCATCTATGAGGGTCTTTCCTGCATTCACACTATCCTTTCTATCCATATTCTTAATTCATATTTGGGTACCAAAACCACATCGTCGGGGCTACCAGAGTTCTTCAAGGGTTGACATCAAACTCTAAGATCAGTCTCCAAGAGTTGACATCAATGAAAACAAACTATCCAAACCAACTGTTCAACATGTATATCTCATTATCTAGATTTCTCACTTTTCAGTCGACAAGGGGGAAAATATTGATATGTCAGACTTCAAGTTTCAAAGTCTAACTTACAGGATTGCAGTTTATGATTGATTATGGATTCAGGATTGCATACGAGTTGATGATTTTAGGATGATGGATGATTGAGGATTTTTTCAGGACATGATTTTTGTTTCCTGATTGGATGATGGATTTTATGACTTGGATTTGGATTGGTCAGTTTGACCTTCAGACGATTTTTCGTCGAGACAATTCAACACTTGGTATTTTGTATTTTGATGGATATTGGATAGATGGATGAATTGCCACATTTTTTTTCATTTGATGGTTTGTCTGACATGTTTGATGGACATTTGGGTTCGAGATTTGGAGCAGTACGATCAATTTACCTGGTTTACTACTCAGAGGTTTTTTGGCCTCAAGATTTTCATATACAGGTTTTGGAAGTTGTTCGACACTTTTTTCTATCAGTAGGATTTTTTGACAATTTTTTATGTGTCGATATGTGAGAGCTTAATAGTCTTCGAACTTCTTAGGGATGGTCTTTTGACCTTGCATAGGACATATGATTATTCTGTTCTTTTCCCTTGGAACATTGGATTGCCAAGGTTTTTTCAAGATATGGGATGTGTTAGACTTACAACTAATTCACTTCTCATCGGGATTTGCTCTTATTGGTTTGGGTTCACTTCAATGACCACTCAGAGGATATCTGGCTCATTTGATGCACAATGAGTTTTCCAGATTTAGTTTTCAGCATCCACTTTTGGTGATTTTTCAGGCAGATCTTCATAGACACTCATGGAGCAGTACGATCAATTTACCTGGTTTACTACTCAGAGGTTTTTTTGGCCTCAAGATTTTCATATACAGGTTTTGGAAGTTGTTCGACACTTTTTNTTTTCCAGATTTAGTTTTCAGCATCCACTTTTGGTGATTTTTCAGGCAGATCTTCATAGACACTCATGATATTTCAGACCATGAGTTTCATATTGAAGACTTGGATATGTTATCAACCTTTGCACTAGTTTTTGTTGCTAAGCTGATACATTGTATGGACTTAATATTAAAGGGGGGTTTGTTAGAAATAATCCGAAGTCCCTAGACCTTAACAACTGGTTAGTTATGATACAATTGTGGGGTCATTTCATTGAGTTGTATTATTAATGTACCATTGATGTACATATTATTTGACTTGGCTTGGTGCATTTTCCGCCCGTCTTCTTTGTCTTCTCATTTGACTTGGCTTGGTGCCTTTTTCGCTCGTCTTCTTTGTCTTTTCAATTTTGTTAGTTATTTTATTTTCTAGGCTATTTTCATGCCCTAATTTCTATCAGGGTTGTAGGGTCAATTTCAGGTCCCATGGCCAAATAGATGAGCTGGCCACCTCACGTTACTTCAAAATATACCTGCAATAAGAACATGATTCTCAATATTCACGATTAATTTATGATTTGGTCTTATCTTTCTCTCCCATTTATTAAACTTAGAGTTAATTTGAGACTTTGAACTTATATTTCCACCCCCAACTCAAATGCGAACAACTTTTGAACACCCATTGTAGTATAGCTCCCCAAAAAGTTTGTAATTTCTTGGAGTTCTATTGTTTCATTCTCCTAAATTATGCTTGAATTCATAAACAAATATGTTAGATTATTAATTGTTCAATGTTAATGTATTTTATAATTAATAGACAACATTTACAAACAAACACAAACACAACCAATAAAAACAAGATCCACTTATCCTACTCATAAATTTAACGAAGATAAGGAAACTTCTAAGCTTGCATGAAATGTATGGTCTTTTCCCTTTCTGCATCCCGTATGCAATCAAACTTTTAAAAATGTGAATTAGGGGCAACAAGCCCAAAATTTTTAACATATTAAAATAACAAGCATTGTTCTTACAAACTTCAAAATGAATAAAAAACTATGCTAAACAAACAACCATAAAACCATGAAGGAAGCAACTCATCCCTCCATATCCCCTTTTCCCTGCAAAATGAGCAAATACAAATGAATAAGAATTAGATTTCAGTAAAAACATGTGCACACGCAAGAAAAAGAGAGTGAACCCTTACCATGGATGAAAGAAGAGCCTTTTCCCTTCAATTATTTTCTTCGAGCCACTTGAAACCCAACCTTCATTACCTATTTGAAACCCTAACCATGGCGAAGATGAGAGGAGGACAAGAGGAGTGAGAACACAAAGTGGAAGAATAAAGAGAAAATGAGGGTTTTTATTTTTGTTTTTTTTCTGATTAATTTTTCCCTTTCTTCCTAAATTTTCATTTACGAAAGTCCTAATAATAAATAGAACAACAAGACATGACAAGAGACAAGAATTTGGTGGAAAAGGCCTTAAGCCATATTCTACTCATTGTATTCATTTCAATGATACAAATATATAATACATGAATGAACCACCTTAATTTCTCTCACATCGACACCTCATCGGGAGATAAGGTAGGATGAGGCAAAGTAGGATCTAGAAACACACTTAGGATACCAACTATATCCTATAATGTGAAATAAATAAATATGGTGTACTATGATTTTATGATTATATATGAGTCATTGGATAACATCTCCTCGCTCAATCATAAGTTCAAAAAATGATACCAACAAAGCAATAAGCACTAGTATCATCTCCAAGTATTCATGTTGAAACTCTTAAGATGAGCCTTAATGAATAACTTCCTAAAAATCCACCAAACCTCGATGCTGAAAACTCATAGAATCTAGAAAATCTCACTATGAAAACATGTGAGCCAAAATGCATGTAATTTGTTCACTAATGTGAACTCCAATATGATGAGAGTGAACCAAGAGAAGTGAATCAACTGTAAGTCTGACACATCCCTGAAAATGTCTGACAACTCAATCAAATGCCAAGATGCAATGTAGAAGGATCTAGTTGTCCTCTGCTAAGTTGAATGACCATCTAGGTGAAAAAAATGTCCATAATATTTATCTCAAAGTCAACATCCCAATCCTGTATCCTATGTATAATTCAATTGTAAGACATCAAACCATAATTATTCCAAAGCATTCCATCTACAAATTGTTGATGCCCAACCAACAATTTGTTTGTTTCCCATATGGAAATTTGTTTGTGTTGTCGAAACTTTAAGTTTGACAACCATCATCGGATCCCCCCTTTGTCAGTTGAAAGGAGAGACAACAAGTGGTTTTTGGTTGACCACAAACCATATTCATTTGATTTTTTCACTCCACCCCTTAAGGTGTAGGAGGGTGAAGACCTTATACTACAAGATGTGTCTTTACTTGAGATTGAATTCTTTAGTAAGACTGAAATAATTGCTTGGATTTTGATGACCATTTACAAGGATCGATCCACTCATAGTGAAACTTCAACCTTGCAGGATTGTTTCTTTTGGAGCATTTATCCGTTGCATGATTCTTCTTGCCACAATATTGACAAGGATGGAGATCAAAACATTGATCATTCATATGACTAACTCATTTGCAATGTTGGCATTTTACATTTTGATGTTGAAACTTCAACCTTGCAGGATTGTTTCTTCTGGAGCATTTATCCATTGCATGATTCTTCTTGCCACAATATTGACAAGGATGGAGATCAAAACATTGATCATTCATATGACTAACTCATTTGCAATGTTGGCATTTTACATTTTGGTGTTGAACTTGAACAAGTGAAGTGGAAACTTCTTGAAGGAATCCAGGACTTTGTAACTCGATTGATTTGGAATAATCCCAAGTATGCAAAGTTACTTCCTTATCATATCTAATGCTTGTTTTGTGCTTATTGTTCCTAATTTCTTCCCAAGGCTTGATGATTAGCCCAGAAAGAGAAAATTGAAATTTGTTCATGTACAACTTCATCCTCATCTACACTTGTATATGAAGTTGGGTCATTAAGTTGATCCTGCACTGAATGTTGATATGCATCATCATTATCATCATAGAGAGGGTTGTTTAGAACAAGGACTAGTTCATAACACTACACTAATTCCTAATTTTTGATATTCCCAATTTCATCATTCAATAGCTAGGATTGAGATTGCAACAAATGGACCTTTGTTTTCATGACTTGCAAACATGTGAGAACATTTTCCACTGTTTTGTTGGTCAATATGACTGGATTTCTCTTTGTTGTTTACAACAAAGTTTCCAATAAGGAAACCAATTCCATGATATTATCCATCATTGTCACACTCGCTTGTACTTGTTTGCTTGCACTTATTTTTCACGCTCGCTTGTACTCACTCGCTTGCACTTGGTTCTCACTCTCTCTTGTTTTTTTTTTTCCAACAAGCCGAGGGTGTAATATTCTATCTAAAATGCACCCCAAATCATGATTATTACAATGATTTGAGTTTCAACCACTCAACCTTGTCAATTTTGACTCAATTATTTCAATGTGGACTCAAAAATACAGTGACTCAATCAATTTTTGGGTGTTAGGTTCAAATGAGAGTGTACTTGATAAGTAAAATGAAATTCAACTTAAGTTCGATTTCACACTTACAACTGAAGTATTGCTAGTATATTTCTCAAAATTTATATTGATTTTGAAGTTGAACTAGAATTATTGTTGATGTAGACTTGTTGTTGAATGTTGACGTGGTAAACAACTTGAATGCTTGAAGAGACTTTGCACGAGTTTGATCACAAGTAGTTAATTGCATTAAATTTCCTTGTACTCCTCATGTGTTGTGATAAATGATGAATTGCAATTGTGATTATGTCAAAAATAAAGGTAAAACATCTAAAGCATTCAAGAGAATAACCACCATCCACAAGCACAATTGTCCTAAGACCCCCTTATTCATATTTCGGGACAAGTCTAGGACATGAGCCACAACAAAAAAAATCCTTCTTATTGATTTTGCATGATTACAATGATATTTCCCTTTAAATAAGGAAATGAATACTTTTGAAGAAGAATTTTCTTCTTTTAGTCCAAAACACCTTTGCAAGTTATGTTTTTAATGGCTAATAAGAATACATTAAATTTGTCAAATTAGCCAAAGTCATTATGCATGCATGCATTGTGTCCCAATCAACATAAGTGCCCAACTAAACTTATCCCACTTTATTTCTTCGTAAACACTTGAAGAAATATCAATTTTGATAAAAAGATATATTAAAAAATTAAAATACTCATATTTAAAGTGTTTTAAAAATTTTAATATGTTTAAAACCTGATATATGCCAAAAATAAAAAATGACGTGGATACCAGCGAATTGTGGGAAATACAATTGTGATTTTCTTAAGATCTCTTGAACTAGTGCAATCTTTGAATTGAGGTTAGACCTTTTTTAGTGCTTCTCATATATTTCCTTTGCCAAAACCATATTTTTCCCTTGGAATTTGTGTCCTGCAAAGAGAGAGGAATCATGCATTGAGGGTTTCTAGGATTTCAGCAACAACAAATCTAAAGTTCAAATATGAGGGCATGCATAAAACTTAGATTTTGAACAGATTGTTCTGGATAGGTCATCAGATACATGGGAATGCAATCTTCATATCTGCTGGATTATTTGAAGTTTATGAGATATCTCTCTCATCAAATATATGTGTGGACTTTCAAATATATGAATACACCCTTTTTGTTTTGTGTGCCCCCGCCCCCCCAAAATAAAACGAATTGTTCAACCTTTCACCAGGATGAATGCTATTACCAACAGTTCAAATCATGACCTCGATTTTACTTGTAGCATTTGGAGATAAGGAGGCATCAAATCTGAGCTCAGATCCAATTATCAGTTGCACCAATCATCTCCTCCTCTTGTTAGTCCAATCCCAACATCCTTACTATCCTCCCTTGTCTGCACTACCACATTGATCTGAGCTTCTCTGGGTCCAAATCGGTCTCATGTTAATCTTTCACTCATTTTTTTTCATCACATCTTCAAGTATCCTCGATCTATCTTGGATCATTACTTGATTCTTGCATATCAAATCTCTCCTTCGGAGTAATGAAAATCACATTCGCAAAGATATACATAAAAACTTAGAAATGTTCCGCAAGTCTCTTATACAATCAACATACCATATCATAAACACATTATGTAATCAATTGCACAACAATTGTCCCAACAATCTATCCACCCTTACAATTCATGTACACAACACCTCAATCTAGCAGATCACTCTTTATTCACCATTGCATTGCAACCTTACTTGACATTGGATTCTCTTCAACTATAATGCGACTACATTGTCTTAATCAACCAAACTTTCATTGGATTCCAACTTGATATGCACACTAGCACCGAGCAATCCACTCCACAAATCACATTCCAAAGATTGATTAGAGATGTAGAATATTTAATACACACCTCTAGGAGTAACAACAATGATCACCTTTATTAATACATCTTGAAGCATCATCAAACCGATTTGAATCGATTTGAGGTAGATTGGTGCTAATTAGATCAAATAGAAGAAGATGAGATGTTATTATTGGAGAAGCAGTTGGAAAGTATCATAAAATAAATCTACAGATAAAAACAATAACAGATTGGAAGAACTCTAATGATATGTAGAGGTCAAGAACAAAATGACACGAGCTTCTGAATCATATCTTACACAAAATGGTAGGAGTCTCTATCTCGATTCTTGCATTGCCTTGACATATTCGTTCATCTACAATTTTTTTAGCAACAAGCTCTTCTCTTTTCCTTCATCTAATAATTGCTATGGAAAACTCCCATGGTGTAAACCAAAATGATATGGAAAACTACCATATATTTCTTCATCCCCTAAGATTTATAGAGTTCTAATACCATGATAATAAATATAACAACAATATAGGACAAGAGACAAGAATTTGGCGGAAAAGGCCTCAAGAAATATTCTACTCATTATATTCATTTCAATGATACAAATATATAATACATGAATGAAACCACCTCAATTTCTATCACATCAACACCTCATCGAGAGATAAGGTGGGAGGAGGCAAAGTGAGATCTAGAAACACACTCAAGATAAAAACTATATCCTATAATGTGAAATATACAAAGGTGGTGTACTAGGACTTCATGATTGTATAAGAGTCATAGGCTAACAAGTCCTTTGGAGGGAATTTGAAATGAGGAAAAAACAATAACTTTCTTATCATGTGCCTAATGGAAGTTGAAGAAGGGCAATTTCCTTGTGGATTTAATTCAAAAGCCATGGTATTAATAGTAATATTTTATCAATGGATCTTTTCTTTTTGAATATTTATTGAATTATAAGTTGTTTTTTCCTCCTAAAGTTAAGTTGGTGCACATTGTTAGCATTATGTAAATTTGTTTGGATGATAAAACAAAAAACAAAGGTAACCTACAAACCAACTTTAGAGCTGAGTACTAGCCTGCTCAACTCAGAGAGGGCTCTCTCCTGTCACTTGGTATTTCTTTGACAATCAATGGATAGGTTTTGTTGTTTTGGGGTTTTTTTATAATTTTGCTGGCAAGTAAGAGGAGGGACACTTATGGCTATGGAGTCAAACTTCTGAAACGAATGGAAGCACTGGCTAGTCAGTAGAACTCTCCATAGGGTAAAGGTTAAATGAGGCGATGAATTTGAGTTATAATTTGTAAATTTTCAGAGTGTATAAAGAAAAGAAAACATACAACTGCATCAGAGCATTAAATAAATGAATTCTGAATAGTTAGGAGGAACTTAACACAGTTTAAATTGCTTAAGATGAGAGCATCACAAGATGAATTCCAGGTCTTTGACTATCCAATTTAAACAGAAGACAATGAAAATGAAATAAAAAATACATGAAATATATACAAAGAGAGGAGACAAAACTAAGATCACCACCATTAGAATCTTTTCATGGAAACTTCAAGACTTTCTGCATGTGTATTCAATTCATCTTCAAAAAATTACATTCAAGTTCCGAATAGCTAAAATTCATGCCGTTGCACTTCTGCCAACCCTTAATACATTTGGAACTCCTAATATTTATACAAGTTGAGTTCCTTTGGTTTGAAACTGATTACAATGACTACAAATGAAACATTTTAGTTTTTAAAACTGATTATAATAATTACAAATGACAGTTTCGGTATTGGAACCAATTACAATGATTAACAAGAAAATGTTTGATGATATGGATTCTAACTCCTCTAACGCTTCAGTTCTTTCTTTGCCACTTGTTCTGTTATGGTCTTCCACCTAATCTGCCATCTTCAGTGACACCTAGACATCATCTATTAGACCCTAGAAAACTGCACTTTTTCTTACCTAGCCGTACTATCTCCTTCCATTGCAAGTCAGAAGGGATATCATAGTCTATCATTTCCTTGATCAAGATCTCCTGGTCAATACAAGAAGTGTATGTCATGACTAGGAGTCCAATTTTGACTGCTTTGAATTGATTCAGAATCTCAAAGTCCGTAATTAGATGCTCAACTAATGTGGCTCCTTTCATATTTTCTTCTAGGGTTTCGAACTTGGAGTCATCCATTTTGCACTAAGTGAGGAGAGCATTGTATTCTTCCTAATCATACATTTTTCCCTTGCCATCCTAAAATGGTGGGAGGCCTTTGATAAACAACTCTTCAAACAAATCCTTAAACTCTTGCACACTTTGCTCCATCCGTGTTGCCTTGGTTTGAGCTGATTTCAACAGGTTATGTTTAGCAATAACCCTCCTGGCCTAGATGATCAATGTAGTTCTGTCTTTAACTCCAATAGTCTAAAGTTCTGCAGTAGGAATGGAGTTGAGTATATTTATGGAATTTTGTGCTCATTCTAATGGCTTCTTTGCTAAAGTTTCACTTACAACAGTGCACCTGCTTCTAGCTGTGATGTCCATGCTGTCTTTATCATCGATGAAATTCAAATACACTCTGAACTTGGCAGCTTCAACAACTATAGAGTCCCAGATGATGTGCTTGGCTCCCCGCAATAGGACTTTGCCTCTTAATCTCATCTTCAACTTATCTATCCTTTCCTGTAAGGCTCCATTCTCCTTTTGAAATTGAGCCATTTTTTCATCCTTTGCTTGCATCTCTTGCTTCAATTTATCTATGCTCCCTCTTAGCCCTTTGATTTCCCTTCTTTCAGGCTAACTTGTGACATAAACTAGACAAGTCCTTCAGTGTTTGGTCCAGCTTTTGCAGCAGGAGGTATGACTACAACCCTGTTTATCGATTCTGTTTGATCTTGTGACCACCTCACCTTTTATTGTTCTAGCTGCAATGCCCTAGTTTTGTAGTCCAATGCCTCTTGACGAAGTGTTTCATTTTCCTGTTCTAGAGCAACCAATTTTGATGTTTGTGGATGCTCTGTGGCATACATCTTCAATTTCTTCTTTAAGCTTTGAATTAATTTGTCTTTTTCATCCAATGAGGATTTCACCCCTTGGGGGACTTTAGATTCCAACCTCTTGACCTAAGTCTGGCAAGCTCTGCTAGATGATTTTTCTTGCCTCAACTTCCCTTCCAATTTCATTGCATAAGATGACAACTTTGAATTCTTCAAGCTTAAACTTAGGTAATTAGAATACAACATATCACTGGTGTTCTTATGGAATTTGACCATGTTTAGAGCACTGATGTTGTCATACCTTATCTTGATCTCAGATACTTTGTCTTCATCAGCAACTGCAATGTTAAAGGTCCTCTTCTCAATATCCCTTACTGTGAACAGAGAAGATTTGTGATGAGAAATATTTTCCACTTCATGGACTAAATCCCTCATCTCACCCAGAGCTATGTTTCCCTTCTCAGCATAATGTTTTGCCAAATCTTCTTTAGATTGATAAGCTGCCCCAGATGTTTTATCAAAGATGTGTTTCTTGCTGCTAAAGGTTCTTGAGCTATCTTCACTCTGGATTTTGCTTTCCTTTTCAACCTCTACAGTGCTAGTGCCACTTTCCACCATATCTAGATTTACTAGTTCTCTGGGCTCTTCCTCCTCCAAATCTAATATCTGTGGAGACTGTGTAATCTTCATCTTCTTAGGAGAAGTTTGTTGATCATTGGTGCCCATGGCCTCCGAACTGCTTCTCTTGCCGTAAACACTCATCTTGGGGACTTTGACTATCAATTTCTGAGGAGCTTGTTGTGTTTGACTTTGTTGTAGGGTTGCCTCCACTTGCTGTGTTTGAGTTGGTTGCAAGATTGCTTCCATATCAGTATAGAATTCTAGGTTTGCCAGTTTATCAAAACCTTCAACATGTTCATGCTCATAAGGGGCATGCTTGTTGATTAATCTTATTTTGGATATGATTTGGTGTGGATCATATCTTCTTCCTTGTAGCTGTGCAAAACCAAACTCTTTGAGCTTTGCTTGAATATGAGATAAGCATGATCTAGTTTTGACAATGAAGGGGCCAATGATAAAAGGGAATTTGAGGTTGGAGGCTTTGCGCAACTTTAGGAAATGCTCTGTCTCAGATATAATTCTTTGCCTGATGAATTCAAGAGCAAAGACTCTGGGGGTCAAAAAAATGGGCAATAGATAGGGGGATAGGGGGATTCATGACAACCATAGACCTATAATACTGTTGAATGCATGAATAATACCCAATCCCCCACTCTATTCTCTAGATTTGGCTGTAAGTAGCTCCTCATGTCATCCAAAACTCTAGGTAAGCTGGTGTTGAAAATCAAACTGTAAACTATGGACATGACTTTGTTGATGAAGATGAGCAATGTAATCCTTTTACATTCTGTTGATACAAAGGTTGCTTTAGGAAATTCTCTCTTATTTGTTTCCACGAAAATCTTCAACAAATATGTGTAATATATGAAATGCCTTAGAGAGTGAAAATTCACTAGCTGTTTATGGATATTATTAGCTATGAATTGATCAAAACTGATGTGGACTGACAGAACAGATTCTGACTTAAAAAACGTTAAAAGGAAACCAAGCATGACTTCGAACACATGTTTATCATTGTCTAGACCTAAAATTTGAGTCAACAGGGAACAAACCCATTGGACTTCAATGACCATTATACTCACATTCAATGGCAAAGACAAACTCTCTGAAAAGTGTTATGGTTTGACAATTGTTTGTAAAAACAGGTCTCAGACTTCTGATGGACACTCTCTGTATACCCTATTTAGATTTTCTTCATTGAAAGGTTCATACACCACATAGAAAGACTCTGGTGTACCAAGGGAATCTCAAATTGACAGACTCTCTACCCTACACATGACCTCAAAACCTTTCTTATTCACGACTACTCTTTCTTCATGTGAACACTGTTTGGCACACCAAGCTATAAACTCGGGAAAGGAGAAAGCGATTTCAACAACGTAAGAGACTATGGTGGCCTGGACTGCTTCAAGGAATGGTAGACACCTTCCTACATTATTAGACATGTTACTTCTGGACACAAAGATGGGAAAATAGTGATTTCGGTATCAAAGACGTCTGAATGTCGGTCAATTAGGGCATCTTATTTCACTACAGGGTCTTGCTCTGTTATTGAAGTTATGATATGATCCATGGCTGTGATGAAAAATACCTGGAAATGAGCGAAAATGGCGTGCAATTGGCGTACTGTTGAGCTGCAGTCAAACGAGGGTGGTCGCGCCAAGTTTCAAATGGTCCAGTGCTCAAAAAATAATAAAATATCCAACAACTGCCCCTTTTATACTTTTCCAAATTTTGGGGGCGTGAGGAAGTGGTTTGGGGCAACCCGCTTTTCACCCCGAAATGTATTTGGTAGTGCCACGTATCTCTGGACGAAAACCATGGTTTAGATTTCAGCCTACTTTCCGAAATTACTCTGCGCAGTTTCTCCCCCCGAAATTATCCTCGATTGTCGATCTGGAGAGCTCGCGATATGCGACGTATCAGGTCCCATCACTTTAGTGCCCCCTCCAGATTTAGTCTCTTCTTTCCAGATTTAGCCCCATTCTTAGTTTATCGAGCTTCTAGACCAGTTTAGCATCCCGCTAGATCCTAGAAACTTGATTTCACATAAAACAATTTTGTGGTGACTAACATGGGCTCCAACTAGGGATGCTATCCTCCCAGCGAGGTAGCAAATAACAATAGACCAAGTGCCTGCCCATTGGGATTTATCCCACTCATGCAACTAAATCGATCAATATCTTATTCACAAAACTCAAATTATACTCAACATAACTTAGGGCCTTCGCTTCGGGCTTCAATTTCTGCAGATTTGATTCCAATTGATTCAACTGAAAAACAAAAATGGTTATATACAATGAATGGAAAGGGTGAAAATTCCTTTAAGTGAGATAATTCTTGAGAAACCTGCCATTCACATGTCCTCCACCAACGAGATCTCCATTATGTTCTTGTAGCAGATAGACATTATTTCCATGGTATGCCACTATTTTGAAAGGTCCCAGCCATAGATGGTCAAATTTCCCATGCTTTCCTCTGTCTTCATTCCTGGCATCCCATCTCAACACCAAATCTCCCACTTTGAAATCATCTTCCTTAGTATGCCTGTCAAAATCCTTTTTAATCCTATCTTGGTGTAGTTGAGAGTTGTTGAAGGCTTTCTCTCTTGTTTGCTGGACATTGATTAGTTCATTTGTCCTCCTTTGAGTGGCATCTGGTTAAACATCTTGGTCCTGTAGAAAACTCATCATTGGTAATCCTAATGAAGTAGGAAAAAATGCTTTTGTGCCATACACAGTCTGGAAGGGTGAAGTGGCAATAGACCTTTTAGTAGTGATCCTATCAACTCATAGTGCATGGATGAGCTTCTTGTTCCAAGCCTTTTTGTTATCTTGCAACTGTTTTTTGATAATTCTGGTCAAACTTTTATTGGATGACTCAGCCAAACCATTACCTTGAGGGTAATAAGCTGTGGAATGGCCAAGAGTTATATTATAACCACTGCAACATTTTTCCATCTTTTTGGACTTAAATGCTGCTGCATTGTCTGTAATGATTTTGATTGGACAACCAAACCTAGATAAAATATCGTTCTCCAAAAACTGAATGATAACAGTGTCTGTGGCTTGCCTGGTGGGAACTGCTTCAATCCGCTTGGTGAAGTAATTTGTGGCTGTCAGTATCCACTTGTGCTGAGTTGAGAACTGTGGATCAATTTCTCCTATAAAATCAAGGCCACATTGTCTAAAAGGTGCTTCAACAGAGATAGGCTTCAAGGGCAAAGGCTGAAGTTTTCTCTTCCCATAAAAAAATTGGGATTCATGACAGCTTGAAACTTCTTTGTAAACATCAGAAAAAATGCTAGGCCAATAGAAACCTGCCCTTAGTATTTTGTGCACAATAGTTTTCCAATTATGGTTCCCTCCACAATCACCTTTATGAAAGTCTATGTTGGTTTTTTATACTTCTCCCTGCAAAAAACAACTCAACAAGATTCCTTTTGGATCCTTCCAATACAAAGATTGATTTAAAATACAAAACTTTGCTGCTTTTAGCTTCAAAAACCTGGCCTTGGTTTTGCTCAATTCAAGAGGAGCCTGCAAATTTCTCAACACATAAATAATATTAGCATACCATGGGGAATCAAGGAATTTTTTAGATACCCGAGGGACCTTTTCTTCTTCTAAGTTTGCTGACAAATCAACAATGAAATTAATCCCCAAGAGCTCACAATTTGTCTATGCCATCAGCTTTGCAAGTCCCTGCCCCTTGATCAACTTGGTAGGTTTGATCTCAAGGTCATACTCCAACAACACAACTATCCACTTGCCCCCTTTTCCCTCAGGATCAGGCTAAGTTAAAATTTCCTTCACAGTGTTACTGGGCACAAAGGCAATGGTATGAGAATGCAAGATATAAACTCTAAACTCCTTCAGGGCCTTGACCGATGCATATGCCTTCTTTTCCATGATATCATACTTTAATGGGGAATCCCTCAATGTCATGCTATAGTATGCTATAGGCCTCTCACAATTACGTTCATCCTTTTGTAATAAAACACCAACAATGGTGTGCCCCGAGGCAAAAGAAAACAATATAAAGTCTTTTGCAAAATTAGGACTGGCCAACACTTGAGGTTTGGTCAATGCCACTTTAATATCTTCAAAGGATTTTTCTGGCTTCAGGGGTCCACTTTATCTCACTTCCTTTATTGAGCAGGTTAGTGATATGCTTTATGATTTCAACTAGGTTAGGGATGAATCTTCTTAGAAAATTTACTTTCCCCAGGAAATATTGCACTTCTTTTTTGCTTTTAGGTGTGCCAATTTTTAGGATTCCTTCAACTCTGCTGGGATATATCTTTATTCCCTCCTTTGAAATAATGTGAGCAAGCAACTTCCCCTCTTCCATGCCAAAGTTATACTTTTTTGGGTTCAATGAAATGCCAAATTTCCTACATTTTTGAAAATCCCTTCTTAGGTGTTTAATATGTTCTTCATTAGAAACTGAATATACAGTGATATCGTCTAAGTAAATAACAATAAATTTATCTTTCTCATTAGCAAAGGCTATATCCATAGCTCTTTAGAAAGTTTCTCCTACATTCATGAGCCCACAAGGCATTTTGGCATACATGAAGGTGCCCCATGGTGTTGTAAAGACTGTCTTTTCCTGATCACCAGGGTGTACCATGATTTGATTGTAGCTAGAGAAACCATCCAACATTCATATTTTTTGAGAACCAACCACTTTCTGTAGAATGCGATCCATATTAGGTAGTGGGTGAACAAATTTTATGAGGATGATGGATGATATCCTACGACCTTTCACCAATACGTTTGTAGTGGTGTATCTGGATGACATCCTCATCTACAACGAGACTTGGGTGGAACACTTGCAACATATTCAACAGGTTCTGCACACCCTGCGACAAAACAAACTATATGCAAACTTGGAAAAATTCTCTTTTGGGATGGACATGGTCCATTACTTAGGCTACATCATTGATCAACATGGTGTGCATGTGGATCTAGCCAAGATCCAGGTCATCCATGATTGGCCAGTCCCAACCACACTCATTGAACTTAAGAGCTTCTTGGGCCTCGCCAATTTCTATTGCAGGTTCATGTTGGGATTCTCTCATATTGCATGGGCCCTCAGCCAAGTAACCAGGGGTGGTGGTAAGGAAAAATTTGTGTGGGGCCTATCCCAACAACAAGTCTTCGATGACTTGAAGAAGCATTTGTGCTCATCCCCAGTACTTTCATTACCGGACCTGCAACATCCCTTTGAGATTGAGGCAGATGCTTCAGACTATGCTGTGGGTTCCATTCTCACTCAACATGGCCACCCTGTGGCATATCATAGTGAGACACTATCAGATGTTGTCCGTAAGTACCCTAATTACAAAAAATAAATGTACTCCATTGTGCAAGCCTGTCGCTAGTGGAGACATTACATTCTTGGGAAGGAGACAATCATCCACACTGATCACAAGCCACTACAATTCATGCAGACCCAAGGCAAATTGCAGAATGACTGCCATCAAAAGTGGTCAACATACTTACATCAGTTCCACCTCAACATCAAGTATAAAACAGAAAGTACCAACAGATTTGTTGACTACCTCAGTCGACCTCCAATTGCGACACTCACCACAGTGATAGACTCTTGCGGCCACGAGACCTACAGATGACCCCAACTATACGAGACAGACCCTGACTTCTCCACCACCTACCAACAATTGGGCGCCAACTCAGTAGTTGCTAATTTCCATCTTCAGGACAAGCTATTGTGTCGTCTGGGCCATCTCTGCATTCCATCAAGCGAGCGCATGAATCTGATTTGAGAATCTTACTACAATAGGGTGGCAGGACACTTTCACGTCGAAAAGACAGTGGAAGTGCTACAAGAACATTTCTACTGGCTAAAACTTCAACATGATGTCAGAAAGTATATCAGGTCCTGCACCATCTACGTTATTGCCAAACCGACCACTAAGAAACAATGCTTGTACACCCCTATGCCTACTCCTAACAGGTTGTGGGAATCCATCCCAATGGACTACATGTCAGGCCTTTCATCCACCAAGAGTGTAAATGACTGTGTTTTTGTGGTTGCTGATCTCTTTTCCAAGATGGCGATTCTAGTCGCCTGCAAGAAAAACATCACAACAGAAGCCACTGTCAAGCTCTTCTTTGAACGAGTATGGGTACATTTTGGGATCCCAAAAACCATTATCTCAGACCATGACAGTCGGTTCCTCAGCTCATTCTGGTTGAGCCTCTGGTCACTACTGGATACCAAACTCACCAAATCCACTACCTTCCACTCCCAGACAGATGGCCAAACTGAGGTTGTCAATTGGATGGTCGTACATATCCTGTGCATGTATAATTCAAAACACCCCCGCGCATGGGATGAGAGTCTTCCATATGTCCAACATAGCTACAATTGAGCCCTGCATAGCTCAACTGACCACAAACCCTTTCAGGTGGGGCTGGGATTCCAACCATTGGGACCCATGGATGTTGCACTACCCCTAGCGACCACCTCGGTCGACTCGTCCCCTGCTCCACCAGAATCTGAAAAATCCACCCCGTTCATTGAAAAAATCCATCACATCGGCCAACAGGCTAAGGATATTCTACAGAAGTCTAATGCCAAGTATAAGCAACGCCATGATCAACATCGGGTGCCACATAAGTTTTATGTGGGCAACAAAGTTTGGTTGCATTTGCAGAAAGAACGCCTTACAGGGCCCCATTGGAAGCTTCACCCACTCCATTAAGGGCCGTACACCATCACCAAGGCTGTGGGTGACAATTATTTTGAGCTCAAAATTCCCCCCTTCCTTGGTCTGCATCCAGTCTTCAACGTGGCTCTCCTTCGGCCATATTTCCCACCATTATTGGACCCCTCAGAGATAGAAGAGCAGTTGACACCAACATAACTCAACCTTGACTGCATGCAACATGCATCTAATGATCAGATTGTGGACACATATATCAAGGGCACTCGACACCAAAGGATCCAAATTTATCGAGTCGTCAAAGCAGGGCAACTCCTGCACCAAGGCAAGTGGCTCACCTGGGGCCAAATTCAACAAAAATTTCCTCATCTGATGGGGGAACTCAATGCAATGGAAACCATTCTTTCCTAAGGAGGGAGGATTGATCCAGGTGGATATCGGTGGCCACCCACCTATTCCACTAGCTCAAAAAATAGTTTTCTCCCTTGGTAGTTTTTCCACAATTTTTCGTGTTCCAAACTTCTGCGGCAGTTTTGAGGCCCTCAACGACGTTTTTGGGGATTTGGGGCTCAGGTGACTGCCTAAGACACTCACTTGGGCTAGTCTAAAATTGTTCTTCTTGGTTAGACATTTTCAACGGGCTATTGTGCGCCTAAAAT
>JASDQU011104240.1:2308-16616 GCA_032191745.1 Picea mariana | reverse complement strand
GCCTATCTGCCAGAGTGTTGTTGGTGTTTCAGGGTTCGCGGATGAGAAAGGACCAAGACATTTCTCTTTCAAAGTCGCGATGGGCGTAACGGCTGCCACGCGTCCCTCCAAAAAGAATGGCTGAAATGGCTTTTCGGCGCTTTGGGACCCAAGTGGCCAAATGTCAAACACAAGCACCCCTCCTCCAAGCCTGTTCTCTTATGACTAGGCGCTAGAACCATGGGCCCAATTCTGGGCACCATCGAAAATTTAGAGTTCGGGATTTCAAAATGCAAGAAACAAGGGGTGCCTGCTCCTCGAAACTCTGATACCCGATATGCCGACCGGATGCCACCTGTCCCAATTGGATCGAACGGTCTAGATTTGCTTTGGCCCATGGTGCTTCCCCTTGCTAAACCCTGGGCAATTGGTCGGTCCCGATAACCCGATGACTGTCGATGTGTTTTTATGGATGGATCTCGGCCGCTGATGGCAAAACTTCGCCCGCTCGCATGACTTGCTGCTACAAAATGGGATTCTCTCGTGCTATGATCAGGTGCTTCCCGTGCAAACTGTAGACCTAGGTATGCCTAATCCTAATACAAGAAATATCGCTAACATTAGGCTCCATGGGGGATAAAGTCGTCCCTGCGATGCTCTAAGAACTCCCTCCGCAGCTTCAGTGCCTTGCTATTGGGCTATGGAGTCACTTATTAGGCCGAAAACATACAAAAAGAAACTAAACAAATAACTAAAGACAATATTTACAAACAGAGGAGCCGTCTAAGGCTCAAATAAAACATTTTTTCAAAAAATGCCCATTTACTGGGCTGTTGAAAACCTCTTCACCCTCCAAATCCTGCAACCCATATGTGTTGTTGGAGAAGATCTCAGAGATTTTGAAGGGGCCGATCCAGAGGGCGTCGAACTTGTTGTGTTTGCATTTATCCTGTCTAGGTGCGTCCCACTTAAATACCAAATCCCCAATCTCGAACTCCTTTTTCATGAATTTTCTGTCAAAAGCCTGCTTGATCTTTTGCTGATGACTATAAGCTGCGTCCCTCACTTATTCTCTGATCTGCTGCACTTCCACTATCTAATGAATTCTTCTGATCATATGATCTAGTTCTCCCTCATAGTCTTGAAAGAACTTCGCCATAGGTAAGGCGAATTGAGTAGGGAAAACTGCCTCTGCTCTGTAGACTAGTTGAATCGGCGAAGTGCCCAGAGACTTCTTCGTTGTGACACGATCGACCCACAGAGAAAACTTCAACTTTGAATCCCAAGCTCTTTTGTTATCCTCTAACAATATTTTGATGATATTTATCAGGCTTTTGTTGGAGGATTCTGCTAAACCATTGCCCTGGGGATAGTAGGGGGTGGAGTGAATTAGCGAGATCTGGAACTGCTCACAGAACTTAATTAGAGGTTCAGACTTGAAAGAAGTAGCATTGTTGGTGACGATCCTGTTGGGATAGCCAAATCGAGCTATGATATCCTCCAGGAAGCTGATAATTACTTTGTGTGATGTGCTTCTGGTGGGGACAACTTCTATCCACTTGGTGAAATAATCTGTTGCAGTCAAGATCCATCTGTGTTGACCACTTGAGGGAGGATGAATTTCTCCGATGAAGTCCAACCCCCACTGTTGAAAAGGTGTCGAAGCTACTATGGGTTTCAATGGCAGTGATTTGAGCTATTGCTTTCCTGAGAACTTTTGACATTTGGTGCAAGATCTGATCTCCCTGCAAACATCGGGGAACAAAGTGGGCCAATAATACCCAGCTCGGAGTATCTTGTGGGCTGTGGTCTTCCAGAAATGACGACCTCCGCAAAGGCCGCTATGAAAATCAAACATAACCTTCTAGGCCTCATGCGGGTCCAGGCATCTCAGAAATACCCCTAGAGGGTCTTTCCAGTACAAGGTTTGGTCATGAGGCAATACCTGACCGCCTTGAGCTGAAGAGCCCTCACTTTACTTTTTCCCATTCCATCGGGGGGATTCAAATCCTGTAGAAAATATAGAATGTCACGATACCAAGCACATTCTGCCAGCAATAAGCCGTCTTGAGAGCCTTGGCTGGGCGATTCAGCTTGCTGAGAGCCTAGATGAGTATTGATGAACCTAACTCCCAAGGCTTTGCAGTTGGATTCAGCCAGTAGCTTGGCTAAACCTTACCCCTTAACCAACTTGGAGGGTTTCATTTCTAAGTCAAATTCCAGAATTTTAGCGATCCATCGGCCTCTTTTCCCGTCTACGTCGGGCTGCACAAGGATGTCCTTCACGGAAGCTGAAGGAACATATGGTGTTACCTTTGAATGCAAGACATAGATTCTGAAAGCTTTAAGAGCTTTCACTAAGGCATAAGCATGTTTCTCCATTATTTCATATCTACTCTCTGCATCTCTTAACGCCCTGCTGAAGAAGGTGATGGGCTGCTCACACCCTTCCTCATTATTCTGCAATAAGACCGCTTCCACTGTATCCAAGGAAGCAAAGGAGAAAATTAGGAACTCTTTGGAATAGTCAGGACTGATAAGCATAGGTGCCTCAGTCAATGCCTTCTTTATTTTCTCAAAAGAGGCCCTGGGCTCAGTGGTCCATTTCACTTCATTTCCCTTCTTGAGCATGGTCGTGATGTGTTTCACTAGCTCAGCAAAATTCAAGACAAACCTCCTTAGAAAATTAATTTTCCCCAAAAAGGCATGAACCTCTTTCTTAGACCTGGGAAGTGAAAGGGTCTGAATTGCTTCTACTCTATTGGGATCAATCCTCACTCCCTCTGTCGATACTATATGTCCCAATAAATTCCCTTCCTACATAGCAAACAGGGACTTCTTGGGGTTCAGGGAAAGACCAAACCTTTGGCACTTCGAGAAAACTCTCCTTAAATGGCAGTGGTGCTCCTTATTAGACGTGGAGAAGACTGTGATGTCGTCTAGGTAGATCATTGCAAACTGGTCTTTTTCTCCGATGAAAGCTATATCCATGGCTCGTTGAAATGTTGCTCTTGCATTCATCAACCCAAATGGCATTTTGGCATACATGGACATGCCCCAAGGAGTGGTGAAGGTTGTCTTCCCCCTTTCCTCAGGCATGACCGATATCTGATTATAGCCAGAAAACCCATCGATCATGGATATCCTAGATGCACCAGTTACCCTATGCAATATATGTTCCATCTTAGGTAGGGGGTAATTGTCTTTCTTTGAGCTTCTATTCAGATTCCTGAAATCGACACAAAGCCTGATTTCTCCGCTTTTCTTCCTTACTGGGACCAAGTTGGCCACCCATTCAGAATATCTCAAGGGGACAATAATTTGGGCACCTAACAATTTCTTCACTTCTTTTTTCATGACAGGTAGCAACATGGGATTTATCTGTCTCAGCTTTTGTCTAAATGGTTTAGCCTCTTCCTTCAGTGGGATCTTGTGCTCAATGACAGATGTGTCATAGGTCTTGAGGTCTTCATATGTCCATGCAAATACATCGGCAAACTCTCTCAGCAACTCCGTGTACTCGGCCCTCTGTTCATTGGTCAAGCTGCTTGACAATTTGACGAATCTAGGCTCCTCTTGTGAACCAATGTTGCATTTGGTTGTATCGGCATATTCATTTGATACCTTTCCCTTTACTGGCACATCATTCCCATCGAACAATCTTTCTAAAGGGAAAAGTCCTCTCGGAATGTGATTGATGGGCAGCTGAATGATCTGATGATTAGCGATTTTATTTACAAACTTCTCAGGACGAGGGTCATCTTCGAGGTCGGGATCCTGGTCAATATGCAACACGGAAAATTCGTCGACTGATTGGAGAAACCTTTCGAGTTCAGAATCATCCTCGAACACCTTCCAATGCTTGACATTGTCCAGAACCGAGGGCCTATATCTTATATCAACATCATTTTCTACCATAGGCGGCAGAGGAAATTTGATCACACTAGATGAGAAAGATAAAGAATTGGCCAAAGTATTTTCTCCCCTCGGAATGAAAGAAATGTTCAAAGCCAAGAAGAAATTATCAATAAGGTCCCATACTTCATTCCGATAATTCCTAAGCCATGGATTATGGGCACGATAAGCATTCCTTACCTACTGAATAATCAACTCAGCATCTCTGAATATTGCTATCTCTTTAATTCCCATTTCCTTTGCGGCCCTCATACCCAGAACAAGAGCTTCATACTCTGCCACATTGTTGGTGGCTTCGAATTCCAGCTTGTATGACAGAGACACGAATTTTTGACAACGTGATATGAAAACCACTCCAGCGCCAGCGCCTTTGCTAGAAGAAGCTCCATCAAAAAACATCTTCCACACAGAGGAGCTTTGAGGGGAAATCGGATGATCAGGGCTGGGATGTTTTCTAATTAGTAAAGATCTTTCAGGGGCATCGGTAAGCTTCAGCAAACTAGACCCCAAGTCGGTGTCCAGTGCAAAGATGGGGTGATTGGTAGGGTCTGCTTCATCACTGACAATATAGGCTAGCTGGGCTTCTCTGTATAATCTCCTTTGTTCCCCTTCGAAGACCGGAATGGTGGCATATGTGAGATCCATCTGTAGTGTCCCTCCAAGTTTTTTAATCCAAGACCTTGACAACAACATGCCGAACTTAGGAGGAACATCAGCTACCACAATGTCCATGACCACACTCTTCATGGGCAGTTGAAACAGAGAAACCACCAGGTCCTTGATGACTCCCAGACATTGCACCCTTCTTGAATCAAAAGAGTATAAATCATGATAGGCCCTGGTCACTTCTAATCCCAACTCTTCCATTACTATTTTGGGCATAAGGTTATGGGAAGCCCCTAAGTCCATGAGGAAGTTATGCAGCACCTTATCATGTATATTCAGGGATGTGTAGAAGGGATGGGATGAATCACCTCTATCCTCTACCATGGGACCTAGGATGATGACAAGCTTTTCGTCCTGAAGGTTTATTGAGTCAGAGGGAGGCTGGGGGGACTCAGATTGTAGCAACTTGGAGAGGGACCTTTTGAAGTCTTCATTTTTAACTAACTCAGAAAGGGGTACAGGAATTCTAATCTTCTGTATCTCATGCTCAAAACTGAAGGAGGGGATAGGTTTAGGAGCTTCTCTTACCTCAGTGATAGGCTCTTTAGCTGCTGGTGAAACACTTTGAGTCTTCTTTTCTTTAGCTATGGCTGCTGCAGTTTTAGCAGGCCTATCTGCTATGAGGGGCTGGTCTGGGATGTCAAAGTCTCCTTCTTTCCTTCTCGACCTGAGATTATATCTGTTAGAAGTGTGACCGGCCCTTTGCTCTTTCCCCAATTCATGAATTTGAGCGCTCATCAAGGATTCTTCATATGCAGACTGCGTCAAATGGGAAAAAGGGGGAGTTTCTTCAATACAGTGAATCTCAGAGCCAAACTCGTCTATCTCCTCTCTTTCCTCATGATCAACTAGGTTGTTTTGGAGGGGGGTTTGAACCCTTTGATCATCTCTATCTTTTCCCCTTTGTTCCCTCGGGAAAACCTGAGGCATATTGTTAGCGGGTCATCTGAAACCTTTATTATCAGTGTTCTGGGGATTTATGTACATGGTCTTACCCTCTAATTCCCACCTTTCCATCTTGGCAGCAAGCGATTTTATTGCTCTGGCTGTCTCATCTGTCTGATGGGGCAGGGGAGAGGAACTGGATGAGGAAGCTTCAGGCCTGTTCCTGGATGTATTTCTATCATCTGTGTTTTTTAGTCAGTTGACAGCCAATATGTTGGATTCTACCTCCACGGCCACATCTTGCATGTGGGCCAGCGTAGCATATCTTCTCTCCCTTAGCAGTAAGCAGAAATCAGGGTCAAAAGCGTTGGAGTAAGTGATCTTTGCAGAAACTTCGGAGGGTTTTATCTCAGTAGGGATTCTGTTGTACATTTTATTAAATCTCTTGGAGAAGTAGACAGACTCTCCTTCCTTTCTTTTCAACGACCCAAACTCTGTCATGTAATACATGAAATCTTTTTTATCTCCCCACTGTCTCAAAAAGGTACTATCTATAGCTTCAATCCCATCAATAGATCCGGGAGGCAGGGCCTTGAACCATTTTCTAGCCTCTCCTTGGAGACTATGGACAAAAATCCTCATCCATACATCTGCATGCATGATGACATTATCATCTGTGAAACTGTAAAAGGCTTCTAGGTGTTCATCTGCAGTTACGTCCCCTTCACCCGTGAACTTGGGTAGTTGCTTGAGGTAACCATCTGCTGGGAGGGCATTGAGGGGCTGAGGTAACACAAGGGGAGCATACCTAGTGGCTATAATAGCCTCCATCCTGATCATAGGGGGATTTTCTCTGGCCATATGGATATTATGTAAAGGGGAACTTGGAGGAGAAGGAACTTGGAATGTGGATGCTAGGGATGAGTTCTTAATGGGAGTGGGGAACAAGAGAGGATTTAAGGAGAAATCTAACGAACTCAAGTCAGGAGGTGCTTCTCTTTATGCAAGAGTAGGGAAACCTTCTATAGTCCCTGGTCTACACCAAGGAACAAATTTAGAGAAGAGGGGAGTGACAAGGATTTCTCCCTCCAATCCCAGACCGGGAGGGGAAAACTCAGCAGGAACACTCCCAAAATTCAGGAAACGAAAAACCTCTGAAGGAGGTCTATCAAGAAACTGAGGAGGAGGAAAAGGAGTTCTTACAAAAGGAGATGGCGGATTACCTGTTTCGGCGGTAGAATCTTCTTCTTCAGGGGCCTTTCCTTTTCTGAGAACCACCTCTGGATCAGTTACAGGTGTAGCCAAGGGCAGCTGTGGATGTGACCACGTATGTCTGCCTTTGGAAGCCACAATTAAAACATCAGGTTCACTCCAGTGGATTCGTCACAATGGAGTCGCCAGGTGCACAGTAGCAATCTCAATAGTTCTGATATCTGATGCACCTTCAGAATCAGTTGATCATTGTCATTCAAACCCGGGGAAAATATTCAATTTCGTCCCCGGCAACGATGCCAGAAATGTTGGCGATGGAAGTCACTCCTGGATTGCTAGCAGGAGCAGAGCCCGACGCCCATCAGTTTTATGTCACGGTTGTTTGTATATGGGTGATCGAATGGAGGGAAACTCAAAACAATAGCGTTCCAACTCTGAAACCAGGCCAGGTATGCATGAGCAAGTGAGGTCTTGCGTAAATTTCAAACAGTGAGCTGTAGTAAAGGCTGAACAGGTGAAAGACTTATACAAGAGAAAAGCGGGGGTCTATTATAAACAGCAGGTTTCTAACAGACTGAGGAAGAAGACGTTCAAATGCAACATCATCTTACATTCAAACGTAAAAGCCAGAGAATGTAGCAATGCAACAATAAATCTTTTATCATATCATAACTGCAATAATTCACACGAATCAGTCAATCACGAATCCTCTTAGCACGAGATGAAAATTATACAGAGTAAGAAGAACTGTCTGTCATAAAACAAGAAATCTCATACACAGATGCATAAACTGAAAGCTAGAATCGTTGTTAAAACATTATAGTAGGGATCTCTTCTCAACCATCAATGATTACAAAATGGCAAAAATGCCTACATATACTCTTTCCTTCCTCTCGCCCAGTAGAGCCGTCTCATAATTTTCAATGGGTGATGTCTCCTCAATCAAATCCATCCTTTGTCCCCCTGTCATATGCTTCTTTAATTTAGCATGGTTCATGCCATGGGGTAGCTGAGCCCTTTGAATGTTGAATTGCCGTGTGCAGGTTCCTCTGGCGAGTTGAAGACTCGGCGTGGCCTTCCTAAAAAGAATCGGTACAGGGGACCCTCCCGGGTAGATTTTCGGTCGTGACCTCCATACTCTTCAATAAATGACTAAGGAGAGGCCTCAACCACCCTCTCTTCTTTGCATTCATTCCCGACAGCTACTGGGATTTCACGTCGAATCGACGCCTGGAGAATGTAGTGCTTCCTCTCTTTGAATCTAAATTTGACGCCTTTGGCTTCCCAGTACAACCCCTTCTACTCCCTAGGGTGACCACGGGATGTGACCTTACGCCTATATGCCAGAGTGTTGTTGGTGTTTTGGGGTTCGCAGATGAGAAAGGATCAAGACCTTTCTCTTTCAAAGTCGCGATGGGCGTAATGGCTGCCACGCGTCCCTCCAAAAAGAATGGCTGAAATGGCTTTTCGACGCTTTGGGACCCGAGTGGCCAAATGTCAAACACAAGTGCCCCTCCCCCAGGCTTGTTCTCTTATGACCAAGAGCCAGAACCATGGGCCCAATTCTAGGCGCCATCGAAAATTCGGAGTTCGGGATTTCAAAATGTAAGAAACGAGGGGTGCCCGCTCCTCGAAACTCTGATACCCGATATGCCGACCGGATGCCACCTGTCCCAGTTGGATCGGATGGTCCATATTTTCTTTGGCCCATGGTGCTTCCCCTTGCTAAACCCTGGGCAATTGGTCGGTCCCGATAACCCGATGACCATTGATCTATTTTTATGGATGGATATCGGCCGCTAATGGAAAAACTTCGCCCGCTCGCTTGACTTGCTGCTACAAAATGGGATTCTCTCGTGCTATGCTCAGGTGCTTCCCGTGCAAACTGCAGACCTAGGTACGCCTAATCCCGATACAAGAAATATCGCTAACACAATCTAGAGATCCAGAGGGACTCCAGATGTAAATAAGTTGGTTGAGTTCTAGACTACCTTGAGAGATCATGCTCTCAAGTGGTACATCAAGATCATTGAACCAGGCGTGTCAGGCATGCAAGGTCAAGCGTTCACACTCGGCCAAGTACAGACGAGGTTTATAGTAGAGTTCAAACTGCCTCAGTCAGAACAATAAGCTTTGTCTGAGTTGCGCGAGATCCAGCAGAGGGAAGGCAAATTGGCCTAGGAGTACAACCAAAAGTTTAAATATGCCATAGGGAGGTTGACACATCCAATCCATGAAGAACATCAAAGGGGGTGGTACATTCAAGGGCTTCTACTTCTGACTCGGATTCCGTTAACACAACAACGGATAGCCACATTAACAGACACCTTGGAACAATTGATGAAGATTGAAGCCATGGCGGGATACCCTGGGACCTTGAGAGTAATCCAACCCCCAGTAGATGAGAATCTAGCGCAACTACAAGGGAATATGTCATCAGTTACAGATAATATTCAAGAGCTGACAATACCCAGGCTAGGATGACCACAGGTTTGGTGCATTGGATGCTACACAGAAGGCCATTTGGTGAACGAATGTCCATGCGTGAGGGGGCTGGGTCCTCCTCAAAATCTGATGGAACCCCCACTAGGACCCACGGGAGGATTTGTGCAAGTATCGATGAACTCACCATTCCATCATCCCACCCCATATCATGTTTTCCCATGAGGCCAAGCAACACCAACGATGGAATATTGTGAAATCTGTCGAATCCATGGGCATGGACCAAGAGAGTGCCCCACCATGCAGAAATATTTGACAGTACCAAAAAAAGTACACTGTGAGTTCTGCGCATCCACCACGCATACTACCAATCAATGTAGAGTGTTGGATGCACTTGCAGAGAAGCTGGACCAAACAAAATTCATGGTAAATGAAAACCCTTAGGGACCAGGACAAGGTCGAGGAGGTGGAGCTGGAGGAGAATTCAGAGGAGGAAGAATTGGTAGAAGAGGACCAAGTATATTTTATAACTGTGATGAACAAGGTCACTTGGATAGAGATTGTCCTCATCCAAGGCGACCATGGTGCTCTCATCACAGATCCAATGAACACGCAACCAAAGACTGCCCAGAGCTAATCGCAAAGTGGGAGGATAGAGAATGAAAAAGAGGAACTAACCTTATCAGTTCATAGATCAAGAGGAATTCTAAGGGACAATTTCCAGACCTTAACATTGTCACTCGAGGAGGAGCGAAGACAGGAGATGATGTTGATACTCTACCTTAGATTCAGAAAGCAGCACTTAAGGGACACATGTATGACCCCCTAAAGAAAAAAGTGTTCTTTAAAGATGCCATAGAAGTATTCCAAAATATTCCTAATCATGAAATGAAAGAGAAACCCCCTCAATCGGTTGTATACCCTAGGGTGGCACAAGTCCCTGCTTCACCCCATGCACCCAGAAACCCTGTAGGCATACCAAGACAACTTGAGCAACCTCAAAACATAGTTGACCTTTGGTTTCAATTATTATCTGACATTCTGGGGAGTGATCAACTGACAGAGAAGTTGCACAATGCACTGTACCTAGTCTTAGGGAATGAAGAAACCTCAGAAACAAGGATTCAGACTAACCTTCCTAAGAAGAGTACTCAGAGAGTGAAACAAAGAAAAGTAAGAACTGGAAAAGAATTCTGACTGGTAGCCCAGTTAGATGACTTCAAAATTAAGGATGTCATGTTGGACCTAGGGTCAGATGTGAACATTTTTCCCAAGAAGACCTGGGAAGCCTTAGGAAAACCAAGACTGACATATTTCCCAATTCAGTTAAGAATGGTCAACCAATATTGTATCTTTCCCATAGGAAGATTGGAGAATGTGGAAATCAACGTAGCAGGAGTACAAACAGTGGCTGACTTTGAAGTTATTGAGATCATGGGAGATAAGGACCCCTACCCTGCACTACTTGGCATCAATTGGGCCTATGATAATTATGCAATAATTGACTTAAAGAAAGACACCATGACTTTTGAAGCTAACGGAATCAAGGTAGTTCAACCTTTGGATCCATATGTAGGACCCAAGTACACAGAACCAACAGACAATAATATGGAAGGAGAATTCCTAGACCAGTTGTACACTGTAATAGCTGGGACAAGAAATGATTATATAAACCCAACTGCGGATGGATCAGTAAGCTGGTGAAGTATACAGTTAGCAGACGAAGATTCATAACTGGAATTTGATAGTTGGCAACAAGGTTCGTGCGAAAAATTCTCAAGAAGATGCGCAATTGTCAGAATGACCAGATGGGTAGGGACCAAAGTCAGAGAACACCCAGTATACGATGGCACCTCTGATATAGACACTTTTTTGTAGAACATGGAAGAAAACGTGACAGAGGATCAAAGAATCTTGGTGCTGGATATTGCTTTTCATAAAATCCCTGTCAGATGGTGGGCCACTCATAAAGCTATACTCAGAACTTGGGATGAGGTGAAGCAAGCTATCAAGTACAAGTTCTGGAATAAGGAGCACCTGGAATCATGTAGGCAGACAAATCTCCAAGTTACGCAGCTGTTTAGTGGAGAATCGGATCCTCAAATACACATTCAACAGTGCATGACACGGTGGTAGGTTGTGGAGCCTCCCTCCCACTTTTGGTTTCAGGCATTTCCCCATTCTCTAGACCCAATCCCAAAAGCTTGGTTTATACATGAGGAAACCATAAGATATACCAATGATTGAAAAACACTAGCAGCTCACTTTTGCAAGGACTTCTCATTCACAAGTAAGTACCTTGAGTGTGAATTAGTCTTGGAAAAAATTAACGAACTTATTTTTACAGCCAATAGTGATAAGAGATCAGACTTTTTAGTGTGTCCCAAGCATACCCAAGAACTTCAGATTAAACTCCACTTAACCTTGAATAAAAACCCTATATAATGCTATCATATTACCAAAAATTTAGAAATCCTAGATGATTTAGAAGAACTAAGGAACCTAGCCATCAAAGAGATCAAGGGGAATAGAGAAATCCAAAACACCATACCCAGCCAGACCGATAGTTCCTACAATCACCCATTGAAATTGCAGAGACTCAACATAGGGAACACAGAGCAACCCAAGATAGCTTTGGTAGGAGATTACTTGGATGAGCAAACCAGTCAGGAAATACAGAGTTTACTGAGGGAATAAAAAGACTTGTTCCAAAAGATTTTTTCAGAATTGAAGGGAATCAAAGGAATTATGGGAGAAATGAAGATTGAGTTAAAACCAGGAGCCAAGCCTGTCAAACATAGGCCATACCGTCTTAACCCGAGAGTAAAAGAGAAGGCTAAGAAGGAGATTGATAAGATGTTACAAGAAGGTCTCATTTTTCCGGTAGAAGAAGAGGAATGGGTCAGCCCGATAGTCATTCAAAGCAAGAAAGACACTGAGGATATTAGAGTCTGTGTGGACTACAGAAGCCTCAAATCTTCCTGTGTGCATGACCCTTTCCCAACACCCTTTACCGATGATGTCCTAGAATAGGTTGTGGGGAAGGAAGYGTACTCCTTTACYGATGAATTTTCARGATACCATTAATTTAGGATTACTGAAGAGGACAAGAAAAAAACCACTTTCATTACCGAATGGGGATATTTTGCATACAATGTGATGCCATTTGGTTTAAAGAATGCCCCTACAGTTTTCTCTAGGATTGTGATAGTAGCCTTTAGAGATTTCATTCACAAGTTCATAGAAGTCTATATGTATGATTGGACAATATATATCCTACTTAAGGAACATATAGCACTGCTAAGGATAATGTTTGACAGGTGCAAAGAGTTGCAAATCTCATTAAATCTCAGGAAGTGTATCTTCTGTGTGCCACATGGAAATCTATTGGGCCACATAGTCTGCCAAGAAGGAGTATTGGTATACCCAGCTAAAGTAGCGGTCATTGTGAATATGCCGCCACCTATGAGTGTTAAACAATTGTGCTCCACACTTGGACACACAGGTTACTATCGCAGGTTCATCCAAAGATATGCCAACATTACTGCACCTCTGGAAAACCTCCTGAAAAAAGATGAAACGTTTTGATGGACTCCTGAATGTGACAAAGCATTTGAGACACTTAAGGAGAAACTCATTACAACACTGATTCCGATATTCCCAAACTGGGATAAGGCGTTTCACGTCCATGTGGATGCTTAAGCAATTTTCTTAGGAGCTATCTTAACACAACCTTGGGATGGAGCTATGGACCACCCTATCTACTTTGCGAGTCGAAAGCTGTTGCAAGCAGAGCGCAACTACACAACGATAGAATGGGAAGGTGATCAGGGGATCAAATTTTGCTCAAAAAATCAAAGTTCTCATAATCACTTCAACTCGGGCGAGAGCATAGGCCTCATCGTTGTGAACCCAACGCAACTTGTTTGGGTTCAAACGAACGTCGGAAGCGAGAGATATCACGTTCTGTTCAAATTTACAAATAGGCAAAAAAGGGTTGCTGACTGTACAGTCTATACAGTCCGTACGGACGCTAACGTGGCAGGTCGTACGACACGTGGCAGGATGGCATTTGGATAGTTGGTAGGTGACTTGGCATGTTTGGTAGCGAATGGAGCGACGACACGTGGCCCAATTAGTGGCCGCCACGTGTCATCTTTTTATTTGGTTAAAACTTATGTCTTTGGCCGGAGTTGACCCCGCGACCTCCGGGCAGGGGCAACGACTTGGCAAAGAGCCGCCAACTGGTGTACCACTGTGTGTTACTTATTATATATATGACCCATATTATATTAAAGTTTGAATGTATGTGTGGTTTGGGCCATGACCGGGCCGAGGCTTAGCCCCAACCCTTGGTTGCGCGCTATATCATATATGACCCACATCTATGTTGCATGGCGCACATGCACGGTTAACATTTGTTCCAACGGTTATTACAACGACTTCCATTTGGCCTTTGACCATTGGCTTTTGAAATGGGAGCCCATATTTATGCTAGCGCGTGGTCGCATGGGTTGATATGACCTGGCCCTTGACGGTTAGGGGCTAGGTGCACCCGTAACTGTTCTACAGTTCGCACTGTTTGTGCGGTTGCATCCAGTGCTACGTTTTTATGCTTAAATAAGCATGTGGGCTAGGTTGAGGCATAGGAGGTGCATTTTGTAGATGCAGAGACAACAAGCTTGAAGGGGAGACTTCCAGGAAGCCTATCTTCTTCAATTTTTGGCCAAACGAGGTGCCAAAAAAGCCCAGCTGGGGTTTTTGGACGTTCTAAAGCCATTGGAACAGTCTATTTGGCAGTTTGAGTATTGTAAAGAACATTTTTGAACACTTTGAGCAAATAATACAAATGATCCATTGGAAGCTGGACCAGGAGATGTAGCCCAAGAGAGGGGTGAACTCCTTTATCATTTGTTGTGTTATGTGTTTTCTGTTCATTGATTATGTTTTTGTTTATATGCATATTGAATGAGTAAATCCTATTATAAGTTGTGTTGCAAAGTTGATCCATTTTCATTTTAACACATAAACTTTACTTGCAAATATTTTCAAGAATACAAGTCTTCTTCATTTTTAGATCAAGTTGGTATCAAAGCATAGGTTTTTGAAGACTTGATTATTTTCAAGTGTTTTGTTTTCTGATGCTCACAAGGTTGAAACTCACAAGAGGAGAAGGTCAACTTGTAGAGCCAAGTTCTCATCCTTCAAG